>DWEL01000107.1:0-11979 GCA_018245955.1 Myscelus nobilis
ATAAATAAGAAATTTTTCAACCGCTAACAACAATAATCTTAATCATGCACCGTTATTGATGCTTGTTACTAATTATTTAATACTTAGTTATATTATAACAGCTTATAATAATATTCAGAAGTACAGAACGTAGCGAGAGCATGTGTAATGCGCCTACGCAGGATTTTTGCACGAAACAACGCCTATCGTTGTCTGACATCGACGCAATAAATCCACCATTATTGTCCCGGAAACCATGCCAGTGGTTGGGCGTGACAACTTGAAATGTTCGATTTATGCTTCTACATGAAAATAAAATAGATTAAGACTATTGACTTTTCAGTGTGCAAATATACAATACTTTGAATATCAATTATTAATATGAACTTAAAATTTTGCATTAACAAATTAAGCACAAAAGTACTACGACCAAATTACCCACTCGTTCCCAAATTTACAAAGAGTGAGATCATTCGCTTAATATCTAAAATCTAAATTTCATTTAACTGATAATGCAAGATGTCGTGGGACACAAGAGTAGAACGAAATTTCTATTGCTGTATGTCTGTGTTAAGTAGCAGACACGGCGAAGAGATTTAAGAAAGCTTAACAGCAACTAAGTGAAAAATAAATAAAATTAAAATAAACAATTATGATTATTTTTTTAATTATGAGACTAAACATTTTAATACGAATTATCATATAAATATATATTATGGTAATTGTAAATTTAATCACTACATTCAATCTTAGCCATTTATCCAACTCCACGGGTTCTGATAGCTGTTTATAGATTTATGACGACACACTTCTGATATTCACTCAAAAGTGTATAGGAATTTAAGAAATTATATCAGTTTGCGTTTTAAATTTGAATAAGTACTATGTTTTCATCATATTAAATAGAACAGTACTGTCTTTAAATATAACTTAGAAGAGAGATTAGTATGATTACGTGTTTTTAAATTGTTTATAGCTTTCCGCTTTCTTAGGCGCTTTCGTTTTGCTCGAATTTGCGTTTTATTATTATAAATTCTGTTGTGTATTGTTTTCCCGGTTTTTTTTCTTCAATTTTCTAGCAGCGCATCATGCCTCCTAGCTCAAGTAATATTAAACAAAGCGTTAAAAGTACTATCGTTATCATAAAAAACTGTGCGGATTTCTAATCTTAATTAACATTTTTGTAAATATTTGACTGACTGGATTTATACCATTTCAATTTATTTAAACTTATTTTAAAATGACCTAAAATATTATATTAAAATAACATTTCAAAAACCGAGAAACGCACTTTTACACTAATTTAAATTGTAACGTTGCAGAGCGTACATAGTGTCATATTAAATAAATTCTTGCTTATCCTTTTAAAAAATAGTATTTAAATATCCCTGCGAAGACAGTTATTTTCCTGAAATTTTAGGGTGAACGTTTTAAGTAATTTCAATGTAATGACCATTTAACATTGTCCATAATATGTCATGCCACAAAGAGAATTATAATTTGATGTAATGCCACAATATAATGTGAGCACCTGAACAAAATATGTATATTTTAACCCTCATTTGATAATGTAGTGATTAAAGTTTGTTATTTTAGAAAAAGCATGGAGTAGTGCTATATTTAGTGAGCTTAATGTGGTTTATTACCGTATATGAGAATAGTGCGTTGCTTAAATCTGTAGTAAAGTACATTAATAAAAAAGCATCATCGTAAAGAAAAAAAACAATGTATCCGAATAACGCTCAACTTAAAACATTATAGAGCATCAGAGTCGTGGGGATTACCAAACCCCAAACGCCACAAAAACTGACAATTGCAAAACACGAGGTCAATGTCTGTAGTACTTACTTCTCACCGACTACATGCTCACTACTCTTTACTACAAACACTAGGTTTTTAAAGGGCAATCAATGCGCCAAGTATGAATTTCTTCAATTTTTGTAAGCTATGATGATTTTATAGCGTACCGACACGGAATGGCGGTACTTCTCACATACAGTTTTATTGATTAAGTGTCTTAATCATAATTGACATGTTAATAACAAAATGAAGTTATATTTTTATGCTATAATAGTAAACGGTAAACGGTTGTGTGACGTGATTCTCAATGATTATTGCTCATAACGAAATGAAAATTGTTTTAAAACCGCCGTCCCATAATCTTCTCCTATCCACTCCATTTTGTTACTCAAGAAATGTCGCAAAATAACAAAACAAACTTCTCACTTCGAAACTATTTCGAAGTACATAAATATAGAGCTTATTATTATTTAATATTTAACAAGGGGGAGTGAATCTATATTATGCTGTGTAACTACGCTGTGTAACGAAATAATAGAAAGGCGACCCTTACCATTATGAAGCGAGAAGTAAATTATAAAAGTAAAATAGGGTGGAAAATGGATTAGAACATTCCCCCAATAATGCGTACCTAACGTATTAGATCTAATATGCATTAGAGATCGTGAACTTTGTGAAATCGTTTTCTGGTTTAACGTCTTTTTAAATTATATAAATGGTTTTTAAAATAACATAACATATTTACTGCACTTTACAAATTTATTAAATTTGTTAAAATTATTAGAAGTACTAGGCGTATCAGATGATACGTTAAGTTGTCGGTTACATAAGTTTTTGTTGGCCTTAATTATTCAACATGTGGATTCCCATACAGAAAATTACCTTAGAACATTATTCACAATATGTATGCAACATATAATTATGTTGTGCTCGCTAATAAATATAGAACGGTCGTTAGAGTTAGTATGTGTGTTAATGTTTCCTATGTTCAGTTATATAAAGAAATCTGCAAGTTTACTCATATACTGCATTGTTGCCCGAAGTACAATTCCGCTAGTGTTTGTAAGAATGTAATGGTTATTATGTATTCTATACCCTGATGGGGTTTATTTCAGTTATTACGTAATTGGATATCGGACAGATTAAGACTGAACTTCAAAAGTGTGCATTTTTTGCTAACATTCATTCATTCTGCATTCCAATAAAACTATTAACCCTAGTTACGGACTCAGACACCAGAGTCGGAGGATGTGAGCACTCTATTGGTACTCCAGTTTTTTCGAAATATTTGAATTGGCACTATAACTCCAAAACACGTCATCGGCATACTTCTCCTTGGAAATAAAAATTCCATTTATATTTTTGGAATAAAGGTTCCTTCAAGTAGCACCTCTGGTGTTGCAGGTATCTAAAGTGACCATTTACTTGCATCAGGCTCATTGGTTTAGAATAGGATTATTATATTAGCAACATGTAACAAGTTAGTTAATATCGGTGGTATTCGAGTCGGCGACAGATGCCGTTAGTACTCTTGAGGTATTAGACAGCATCTCTAGTTTAAATATGGTCAGACATCCTAAGCCTTTCAGAACAAATTACAAATTGTTTTAATAAATAACGCTTCACAGTAGAAATATACACCACCACCAGTACACCAGTACACCAGTCGTCTAGCCCCGGGCCAACTCAATAGGTTCATATTCTACCAACGACCTAATTTTATTGTATTATATCATAATTTTAAATATAATTTACATCCTACTATATTAAAATCATGTAAAATAAATGTTTGTATTTTTACTTTTACTTGCCACATTACAATGACAAATATTTTAATATGTTTTCATTTAAAAACAGATTATCTACTTAAAAGGCATAAAACATGTCAAATATGCTTAAGATTTTTAAAACCAGTCATCAGCTCAGCGCGACCAGCACTTGACCTCTTTTTCTATTTTCACTTCTTATTCACGAGTCGTGAGGCTCCAAAGTGTTATAAAAATCACTGGTTACCGACCTAACTAAACGCATGCAGTTTTACTTAGTCGACAGTGTTTTAATAAAGGTTTATAAATTCGTCTTTGTAGCTTAACTTTCATACAGTACGTTCATCAAATAAAATGGATAGAATGCTATAAAAAAATTTATCTAAAAATGTTCTTAAATTTCCTAAACGTATCAACGCTTCGTGCCACTTTAAATCCATATTCTTATATTTTTGTTGTTTGTAACTCAAAAGATATCTGTTTAAAGTTGGGAAAATGTCATTAAATCTTTTATAGGAAATTATAATAAAAATACATATTTAACGCCTACCGGCTTTAGGTCTGAGTTGAAACATCATCACGATCATCACAATCATCATCACATCAATGTCTATAGTTTCATATACGGCTCGTCCGAAGTGCCACATTAGCTGCCTGAAGGTGATCAGTCCCACGGGCTGGCAGCACCCCTTCATACATTGCGTCAGTTCGTGGTCTCTACTCGTGAATTCATTTGCTTCAACGCTAGTTCTGCTACATATAAAACCAACCCAATGCCTTTACCAATCTTAAAGCTAAATTCCGAGTGTATGTAGAGACTTACAGGTAGAGACAGGTGGAGAGCCACAGTACTCTGGGCGACCTTTAAACGGTAGACTAGTTCCAGTTTCAAGATCTGTAACTAATATCACGCTGTGATTTAATCTTCAGTTTCTGTGGTATAGGTCACAATAAGATTTCATATTTAGAAGTGTCCCCTCAACAAAGACACTCCAATTTTATGTATACATACGAGTATGTCCGTTGATTTTTCAAGTACGATGCTATCAATCGATTACTTGGTGTTTCAAGTGGCTTACTTAATTTTGTTAGGGGCCCCCGAAAAATAAACTAGAAATGTAAATTTATTTCGCAATTTATGTTTATAATGCAGTTATGACAGTGGTATTTAACTTTTGAGTTTAAAACGCAGGTAGTTTTGTAAAGTCAGAGATGCGTGCCGGAGTTTGAACACAGACCCCCGAATAAAATACCGAATTTCCAAACACTGGGTTATCACTAGTGTACCAAGGATTATTATTTATAACACTGATTTTAAACGTGTCCAATAAAATCCATTTGCAGCTAGTCCCTTCCTCGCGTCCATGTATATTTTTATACCGCGTAGAAATCGGAATGGCTGGATGACCTAATGTTATATAATGTTTATTTTTTAAATATGGATGGACACAAAAATGTAAAAATACGTTGAAAATCACAAGAAATGATTATCAGAATAATACTAATTTTGCTGAGGCGCTTATTTAACTGAATGTGTTATTAACCAGAAATTATGTGGTATGTAGTGGCGAATTTTTTTAACGAAAACATTGGCGTGTTGCGTAGTCGTTGGTTTTTATGCGTTTCATTAATTCACTTGCGTTAGACGAAAACTAAAAAAGTATTGTTCAGTCACCTGTTTAATTACCACAGGCAATCGTGAGTTCTGTTTTTAGTATCTACCTATATTGTAGAAGGTGAACTATTTGTGCCAAACGAATCGTCAAGTGGGTACTTGTACCTATTCCGATAAAATGGTTTTAAATATTCTTTGTAGCGTTTTGCCACAAGTGTCGCGGTGCCAATTTATCGAGTGTACAGGATTCGATTCCTGGCCAGCCTTATATTATAATATAATCTTACTTTAATTGAGAAGACATGTTTACAGTTCGCTCGGAGGAGTACCACCGCCACACCTGTTTCCACAGTGAATTCGTTTTTATTACAACCATTTGTGTTTCGGTTTGAAGGATATGGATGAAAGTCCATGAGTAAAAGAGAGACGACCATCTTACTCCTCAACATAAGCAACGTTTCTGTAATCGACATGCTATAGGGCGAGTACTAACTGAATTTAAATTAGCAAGTACTACATGAACTAATATTAGGTACTAACAGTCCCATTCATATAGCCCTATTAGAAGTTAACTGTAGATATCCATGGGAGCAGCAGTTCTTACTACTGTGTACTGGTTTGCTACTTTCGTCACATAAAAAAACCTACATACGTATATTAAAAAAGTATTAAGGTATAAACATACGTTAGATATATATAGATAAGACATTTGAAAATATTTAAAATTGTATCGTAGCTATAAAAGCATTTAGTATCAACGTAGGTACCCACGTTATTGAATTAATAATCAGTTTATGACATTTATTAACACGCTAATTAATGATTAGTAAGTATTATGCACACGTTCAAGGGTAAAGTCTGCGTCCGGACGTTGTGTTCATGCGACTATTTCGTTTGTTTGTGCGTGTAGACTGAAGGTTGTCTGCCATATAATATTTATCAGGATACTCCGTAACACATATGTATGAACTAATTACCAATTTAGACTACGGTATTTAGATCATCTAGAAAAATATTAATTTTTCTTATGATTTATTTCTTACACAAAACTATTTATTTCAAGATTTTAGGATCAAGAATGCTTATGTACTGTAGGTACTGTTAAATTTTTAATAAATTATTAGGTTATTTCCTGATAAAAGAACGAAATTACTTTGATCGTATATTAAAAAAAAAAAAATATAAATGTCTTATATGACTTAAAAAAAATTACTCCAAGTTTCGTGGTCATATAACATCAATTAAATAGCAGGAGCTCTCCGTGTACGTTAAAGTTTACGATCAACATTTGTGGTTTAACAGTTTGAACAGAAATGTACGTAAATATGAACATATCCTATATTACGATTTCCTCAAGTTGGTTTCCTTAGTGTAGTCTCATGTAGACGTTATATAACCTAGGTATTGCTATTGTGAGCTAGGCGCACGTGTGTACGAGTGTGCATGAGTGCGTGGCGACGGCGGCTGACGTTTTCGATTGCAGATAGTTGCTATGCCCGAAATATGAGCACGCGGATAAATTCCGAATTTTGGCGGTTACGTGTTGAGAGCAGGCGCTGCGACTAACTCTTGCGTAAAAGAATTTGCCGGTAACTAATTAAGCTATTTAATGGCTACGGTGCGCTTATTGTGATTTTAATAAGCTCATATAGTTCAATTGCAAAAAGCGTTATAGTTTATTTAATGCTATTAAGTTTTACTGGTCCTGTAATAACTGTTTGTAATGGTAATTTTTAAACGTTACACAATTTCTTCCTCACAGCCAGCACCGCAGTGACGTATATTCAGTGCCGTTGATGAACATTAATGTTCAAGTGCTCCTTGAGTCTGTTAATTATTATTTAAATTTTAAAATAATGACATAAACAGGCTAAGAATGTATACATCTATTTTTATGAATATACATATACTGTAGCGACCCCTACGTCACCCAGAGATGGAATAGAAAGTAATTGCCTATCAACCTACTGATCTATATTATATATTATAATATAATTGTAAATTCGCTTTAAGAGCAGCTTTAGCATTGCAAAGATTCCACTCGTTATCATGAAAAATATACGAAATACCACATAGAATAAGCGTAGTTCTATAAAATATGTCGGAACATTATTCCTAAATGGCCAATCTTTGTTGGCGGCATCAAACCATAAAGAAATCCTACTTTTTAATTACGCGTCAATAGTGTATTGGTATTAAAAAAGTCCACAACATTAATATTTTTGACATTTTCAACTCTATCCAATTTTCTACGTTATGTTATAATGTTATATTTGTCGGCCATGTAGCTTCTTTAGCAGCCCAATTGTTGTGGTTTGTTCTTTCCTGTCCCACGGTTTAATTTAATACCCTGAAATTATTAATGGACATAATATACTCATTGAAAAGTTATATGGCATGCTTCACCATAGCTGATCTTTTAATCGTTTAGCCGTTCATCATTTACCTCATCCTGGAATGAGGATATTTAGATGAACTCTGAATTTCTCATGCTTTAGGCAACATGAGAGAACACTTTAGGGCGTATTAGTTTTCTCACAATGTTTTCCTTTATCGTCAAAGCAAGTGTCATGAACTTCAAAACACACAACATTCAATAGTGAATTATGTCAGGGCTGGAACACCAGACCCCGGAATGGCTGACTAGAATGTCGAAACCGGTGAATTTTATAAAAATACGCTGTCTTTCAGACCCGAAGACAAGGAGACAATACAGCCGCCCACTCAAATTGACCGGAAACAGTTTTCCGTGGAACAATTGCACACTGACGCTCGCAGGCTGATGACGCTACAATACTGACTTCCTAAACGAAGGGTGATTAAATTGTGAGACATTATTTTTAAAAACCTGCAATGATATATAAGACTAGTACAATAATACTCCTAAGTAGCAAGGTACAAAATGTCTATACATACAATGGGCCTACAATGATTTTGTAAGAGTTCATTATTGAAAATCATTATTATTTATTATTTGTAAAACTGTATCAAACATGTTGGAAGAGACGCTTAGAAATAGATAGTGATTGTGAAATTTAAAAAAGATAAAATAACGCCTTTAAAGTTTTAAAATATGTATACATTAAAAGATTCACAGTACGTTAGATTTAACCAAATACCATTCAAAGTGACGAACTTAACATATAGCTGCTGTTGTTTTCAGCCTAGTTTAGTTAATTTATTATATCTTTATAATCAAGTAACATATTCTTCAAAAGTTTGCAAATTTTCGATGCATTTATCGCGCGCTATGTTCGCACGTTACATATTTTCAATTCGCTCCGACACTATCTGGTAGGCTATTTATTACATCTGATAACCTTGAGCGCGCGCGGGACAACTGATTATCAACATTCGTTCCTATCAAATTTTGAATATCGTCAGACTTAAGATTAACTTTTTAAATAAAAGATTAATTATTATAGGCACGTCTCTCTTTCTTTCGGTTTAGATGCAACTGCCATGTTGTCTTCTAATTTCAAACAATATTTAGTGGATAAAAATTGGTATAAAACGTCTGTTTTATGTTTTAAGCCATGTAATACGGAATTTCTAATCATTTCTTATAAATACTTAAATATTATATTCTTTTCCTTAATTATATTATTTAAAATCCATCCAAATGTAAAGAAAGACATTAATATCGTTACTTTAAAACATATTATTTAGGTTCTGTCTAGGTATTGTTTCATCAAAACACCTCAACGATATCTCTGGCATTCGTCGACCAGTTGATACGACGTGAGGTAGGTCAGAACAGAATAAGTACTGCAAAAATAGCCGTTATCTATTACATATGTATATAACGCAACAAATTATATCATGTTGCTTTTGAAGTATTCATGATTCAGCTATACCTAACTACTTTCTATCCTTAATACTTAAAGTACTTAGTAACCACAAAGTGTAATTTATTCATAATCTTCTCCAGAAAAATCGACGGAAAAATCAGTTTATTTTTAATTTTATAAATAACTTAAGACCGCCTTTAACAAACAGTAATTTCAATAATAGTGCTTGGGAAAAACGAATTAGTAATTTTATTTGCAGATATTTATAATATGACAAAATGAATTCCGCCATAACGCAGCAATAGTATAAATAATATGGGATACATTCTCACCGCAGCCTCGCCACCCCATTTTCATTACTTGCTTCTGATATTACCGTTAATACATTGCTATCGAAACCCGCAATCGCATATCATCACGTTAAATGCACGTTAAATCGAACGTATGGGCGAATGATGTACTGAAATGTATTGAATTTTCATGTATTGAGTGTATGTGTAAAAGTGTTCTTCAGTCACTTTAATAATAATATTAGATGCAGGTATGGAACTTGCATAATAATAATAATGATAATAATTTGGACTATTGTACACAGGGCAGTCACATTCACAATTAACCAATTAAATACCTGTGCTATGGTTACCGGACAGCTAATAAACATGCATAATAATCACTTACATACACTTACATACAATATTATTTGTTTCAAAGAAATGTTTTCATCTCACACATTTAATGTTTGTTCTTATTGGGATTTGAGCCCACGATTTAGCACTTTCATATTATATTATTCTCAATTTGTCAACATCATTTAAAATGTTTAGCAGTGTTGATTGGCCTCTTGGTCTTGTGAATACAGACCGTGACTACAAAACCGGTGGTCGTGGGTACGGTTCTCAGCCAGGACAAATATTTGTATGATGAGAACATTTGTTTCTGCTGTTTGTAGGCGTAATAGAAATACCTCAGATACATAATGTAAGTACTATTTAATAGGTATGTAACACAAACAATTAATTGCTCAATTACGAATTCAACAGTCGTGTGTGGATTTATCGCAATTATTATTGATATTTGAAACATTTTTGTCAAGGAATGGTTATTCTAAAAAGTACTAATGTTAATAAACATTTCCTGAAATCGAGATGTATAGGAAACTGCAAAATGTTCAGAGGTCTAAAAAATATTTTCTAGTACCTACTAATATATTCTTTTTATAATTGTTCGTTCTGCGTTGTAACAAGCTACACCTGGTCTAGTCTCTAGTAATTGGGCCTTAGTTACAGATTGTTTATTTATTTCATATTTCTCCTCAAACTGAGGCTGGCGGTCAGCGGGGACAAACAATAATAGAGATAAAAAAGGTTTATTAAACATATTTTCATTTAGTAATATAACTTAAGTAACGACAATTAAATATAAATGCGTTAGCGACGTCCCCATTATGATTACTACTACATTCTACTAGGTTACGTTCGATTACCTTTCTTTACTTTGATTCTCACTTTCAGTACACGATTTCCGGGTCCTTTATAGTAGGAAAAGTATTGCCAGAAATCGTTCAAGTTGTCGTTTACATTGCAAATAAGTAGGTATATGTATGTAAATAAACAGGAGTAATTTTCAATTGTGACTTATATTATAAATACAGTTTAAGGTATACCACTACACACGCAGTCAAATAGACGTAGGGCAAATAGAATAAGACCTTCATAGATATAGTCCCTTAGGCTGATCTCAGGAAGTACATTCGTTCGAAAGATAGCTTTATGCTAATTTGTATCATCACTGTCCACTTTAAAAATAAATGTACTTCATTGAAAACCTTTCTGTTCAAAAGCTGCTATATAGACACAAATGTTAAAAGAGCTGTTTTCGTTATCGTTCAAGTACCTAGTATTAAAAGAAAATGTTATAATATTTTTGAGACGTAAATATACACAAAAATATAATTTTTCTAACAAATATTATGATGATAATCGCTATACAAACCTGTTCCGTTATTCCTAATGAAAAAAATATGAGCTCACAATTTGGCTGCTACAATAGATCGTCTAGACTCAAAAAAAATTCATTGCCATTCGAATATGTGTAATGAAAGCAAATTATATTTTGTTATTTCGCACGTTTATAACGCTAGTAAGATTATTTAACTACGGGAAGCACTAGACTAAGGCATCATTAATATTATAAAATGTAATTTAATAACGCATTTAGTTGTGCATATTACATTTCCCTCAAACGTGTTAAATTATGTTATGCGTTAGATTTTAGTCTGTAACAGATTAAGTACTAATTAACTACCTAAAAACTGTACTCAAAATACTTTTCCCATGATTTTTAAACAATGCTAGTTTAAGATATTAAAAACTTGCATTAAGTACAAAAAATCTTCCATAGAGATTTATAATATTTATTGAAAAGAACTAAATCTATGTGTATACATGTTAAGAATCATAAAATTATTCATGTTAATTTGAAAAAACGCCAACAAATATCAAATTTTAGTATTGTTAGTAATGTGATATCTAAAATTATATACATACGTCTTCTAATAATAAAACTGATACTACATTTCTATAAACAGTCGAAATTATGTCCAAGTGCGAGTACCAAAACCACGAAAAATCACCGCAAGGGCTCTTTAATAGAAATAAATCGAGTAAAAATAAGATAAAATGTATCTTACTTAGATTCATTGCACCAAATATTACTAGATAGCTTTACACAATATCTAATCTCAAATGAGACTAAAGTCTAACCTATGAAAGCCTGCACGTTTATGGAAAACTTTTATCGTTAATAAAACAAATAGCAGATACATAAAACTGTATCTGACAGTTAAGTTTCTACGCATTCTAAAACGGAATTCATATCGGAAATGTTTCCAAAAACTCGTAAATGTTTCTAAAATTTCAGTGGTATAAAATAAATTGGCGGTGCTATTCACAATGATTGTTTTTATGATATTGTATTAACCCACCTGAGATTCTGAATCGATATCACCCTTATCTAGTGTCCAAAAATA
>DWEL01000108.1:0-11953 GCA_018245955.1 Myscelus nobilis
AGATCAAGGTTTCAACGCTTGTAATTCAATTACCGACATACATTTGGTTCCTATCTCTCGAGATATCGTGTTCATTTTTGTACCTACCGTAACAAGCCTTAAATGTTTCGACGAAACCAATAATGCTGTAATATCTGGCTATATAAAAGATAATAAAGAAAAAAAATGAAGTGGATGGCGTAAGTGAACGAAATGAATTTATTATAATTCAGTTGAAGTAAATACTTTACTGGCTCAATGGACTAAAAAAGGCATAGCATATTATTTTCGCTTAAATTTCCTAAAGTAAGATTTTGTTGTTTACTTAGTTCTAACAAAAATGAATATTTAGTTTTAAATTAAAAATTATAGTTAATTCTTAGTGCTATAAGGTAGTCTTTATTACTATTATAACTAATTACCTAGTCTTGCAGTTAATGATCTTAGTAGAAGAAAAAGGTATCGCATAAACTGTATAATTTAAATTAAGAGAGCTATAATACTAAATTAAAAATTATGTTGATTCATTCGATATTGAATGAGATTTAATATATAAGCGAATCAGAGTTAATATTTATAGAAAACAGTTGTTTGTTGAATGATTGACAGGTTGATGGGTGTGGTTGCAGTTCCTAACAAAACAAAGCGATCAATCATCTTGTTTCTCCGAATTCATCGTCAGACGTTCTAATGATAGGAGGATAAATAATATAGTTCTTATACGTTCGACCCAGACGGTATTTAATCATCTTAATGAATGCAAAACAATATTTGGAGCTCGTTAAATTAACTCTAGATTATAAACTGAACCGATAAAATCAGAATATGGCAAAGTTTCGTTTCATATTAATATTATAGTATACAGCCAATGGTGTTGATGTTAGACTTCACTTTCCTAATTTAAAATAATATTTTTTTTCTATAATTATATTGAGATACAAACATAAAAAATAACTTTTGTAAACTATACTTTTCATTATCATGTTACCTTTTCAAATGTATCATATTAACAAAACAAATGTCAATATTTACAAATGTATTCGAATGTTATGGAGTAAATTTCATATTTCCGATTTGTTATTTAATGTTGATTCATTGCCATGACACATGAAGAGCAATCAAGGTTATACGACGAACGATTTTTCTTTTCGAAATTATGATTCTATTGAGATCTACAGAAAAGGAGTTTTGGAGGGGCGTTTTTGATTGTTTTTTCTCAGCGCATATTGAGTTTTCTAGATCAATTACATAAAAAATTAAATGAGTTGAATGCTGTGAAAATAATTTAATACAGTTAAATCTGTTGCCAAATCAGTGCACTGTCTTTATTGCGTCGGTGAGTTTATTACTTCCCTCGCCCCGACCTGATATATCTATCGTGTACCAATTAACGAGGTTCGTTGCAAAAAATCTCACTTTGCGAACTCGATTGCCGAATTGGTCCATTTAACGCTATTTACACAGGCCATTGCAGTTGCCACGGTGTAAGTTTCGAAAAGGCGATGCCGTGACAGCGTTCAATAGTCAAATTGCCTTTGCAAAACATGCATTAGGAAATTACTGGAGCACTCAACACTCAACGGTGGTTGGGACGCGTGAGTGAAAGGAGGCGGTGTGAGGACTTCCTGTGTTTGTTGAATCATTACGCTTCAGCATTACACATGACAGCTGTTTTTTCGATAAGAATGTATACTCACAAACTCTATAATGCCTTTTGTTAAATTTAAGTATAGTTCACGTCTGATTAGCAATCACTTACAAGCAACTTTCGTTAAATAAATGATAATTTATGGCAAATAGATTTATGTTAATGTTTTCAAAGAACGGAAGAAAATGACAAGTGTTTAAGAATCAGTTCGATTTTATTTATATTTATAGAATTTATGCAACTGACACAGTCTTGCGTAATAAACGTACAATTTAAAGTATTCGTTGTAAGCCTAAAGCTGTTGTTGAAAATAATATAGTAAAACAAGCAGACAAGCCTCCGGATTGCATGTGGGACATTTGCAACATCTCTAAAGTCAACGAGCCAAGAAATTGCAAATACTAATGTTATTTACTGATTCGTTGACATTAATTTACTCACTTTAAGTACATTGGCATTTTACTAATTTATTGATTATGCTAGTGGATAGTTGATTTGTTTCTATATAATTTCATCGTATTTGCAACGTATACTTGAGGCCGTAAAATCTGAAGATTTTGATAAAGAATAACCACAACTTTTTCTAACTTATGACAGTTCAGTTCAATATCGTTCCGCCACAACTAACAAGTTCGGCCACCTCGCGCCGCCCAGTGAAGGAGAGCCAGTGTTACTGCAATACTTACTGCGCCTTGCAAGTCTCCAAACACTTCATACTTTACTTACACCGCTGCATGCATTGTGACTACAGCTTGAATTTAATTTGTATCATAGTTTGGTTAAAATCAACTAAAAGTATGAAATGTATATTTATTATTGAAAAGTACTCAAATATAAAAGCGAAATCTCAGCCAAATATCGGCGAAATAAACTTAACAAGAGGATGGTATATGTATATGTATTTAGACTTAATGTTTTAACTTGAAAAAATGATAAATACGTTGAGAATATACGGTACGTGCTACACTATTCAACAAATAATTTTAAAACAAGCTTTAAAGTACAAAATTAATCAATAAACCTAAGTGCAATTTCAACTTCCTGGTTCTTCTTCAATGTCCTTTAAATTGTATATATCTGGAGGTAATGGACAAAGATATAATAATAATAATAATAATATAAACTTACTGTTCCATTAGCATACAGCTAAACATAACAGTATATGATTATACGAAACGGATGAATCATTAAATGTAAGCGTAGTGATAAAAAATGTTATTCAAATTGCCGAGGCACCTTTTATCTCCGTAAAAGGGAAGAGGACTTAAGTGAAAAAATATTTTTAAACCAAATTTAAAACCAAATTTAAAAAACCAAATTTTAAAATTAAAATTAATTTTAATTAAAATTAATTTTAAAACCAAAAAGGTTAAGTGAAAATATTTTAAATCTTATCCCACGTTCCAATTCGACAGGGGAAAAGTATTCTTTAATATATTGCAATGAAGCTACAAACATGAAACTGGGTTCTCAAATTATTCCTTAATTAATCTGACAAGTTACGATAAAGTTTTAAATACGCAAATTTATATAGAGGACATTAAGAGAATTACAACGTATTTAAAATGCGGTACCACACCGCTTTATCGGTCAAGACAAGTGCAGAATTTCGAGTTGTTATCTAGAAACGTACCAATGCGGAAGTACTTACATGTCGATTTGAGTCCGATTTCGGAACGATTCAAAAATAATAAATAATTAACGAGAGCGTTACATAAAAATCGTGTTTTAATTACGCGCGACATGTTCTTGTTTAATTCATGTTGTAATATTTTGTGTAAGTACGACATTATACATGGTTCGTTGGAACTTGCAATTGTCCTTGAAGCCGTTGTTACTTTCATAGTCCTCGTTAATTCAGAGAAGAATTTGACATTCACACCACATAACTTTGAAATAACATCATTAGGGTACACGTTTTGAAAGAGCAAAACAACTCCAGAGAATTGATTGACTCGTGATCGACTTTTCTTATTTTAAATACAATAGAATTCTATTTTTAAATATGCTAATACTGTACATTGTTCTTTAAAGGGTGTGGTAGACGGTCAAACACATATTATGTAGATCATAATATCTATAATGTTTCCACTATCGGTAGACTAGCCTTTCCAAATTCTATTCTTTAATCATATCCACATGGACTTAAAACAAAAACTACACGTTTAATTAAAGAATTTGAGTTCGAAATACATACATAATCAGAATAAATTATTCGCTTAAAAGGTGACCCGGTTATGTCGTTTTGTGCTACCAGGTAACGTCCATAGGGAAATAATTCATGCTATATAAATAAATAACCGTTAGAAGAGACAATCATAAGTACTTATAAGGCTTTTGAGAACGACCATGAGTGCTGTCAAGGCGTTGCTATTGTTTCAGGTGACACCTTATATGTAGCACAGTATATTATTATGTATTTATACCAATAGAAATTGTTCTCTATATATCAAGAATTGCTAGGACGGTAATGGTGGTAGAATTACCTGCAACAACGTCATCACCAAGTCAGGTTCCGTTATACAAGCAATGTTGCTTTTCAATCTAAAGTAATTTAAATACAAGTGCCATTCGAATTTATCGCCGGAGGAATAAACTTTTACAGAAATTGACATTGACATCGGAGCTTCGAAAATTTACTTACACTAAAGTAAGTACAGTGTTATCATTGTTGAAAAGTTGAAGAAATTATATATATGAATTTGCATTGTTTTCTATTTTACATGCGTTCATGATGTTTAGTATTTTTCTATTAGACTAAAACTCACCAATAATTAATTTTAAAACACAATCTATTGTCAAACGGAAGAGAATACGGTATTGAACTGCCAATGCCTATTCATATATATTGATTCTGATTAAGTATCTGTGTTCCTACAATGGTTAGATCTTTTATTAAAGTTAATTAAAACAAATGTCTTGTTCTGAAAGTCTACAATTAGTATCATATAAAAAATGTCCCTGGCTAACGGAATGACAAGATAAAAGCAAAGATTACGTAGAAAGTTTATCTTTCTTACCGATTTAACACCTACATTTCGCGTACATACAATATTTTTTTCGTAGCCATTAAATGCAATAGTCATTGGATAATTCCATGCAAGCAGTTAGACGACTAATGAAAACTTGATGCAATAAACTTTATTAAACTCGTACTTTTACTAAGGCATCGTTAACAAATGTGAAGGCTGTATGTAATCGCGTCCACATAATCGATTCTATCAATTGAAGTTTTTGTTTCTGTTCTTGCGAACTATGTACTTGTTAATTCAATAATTTTCCCGGACCTCTTATTCGATATATCCACGAATGATCGTATCTAATTACTAATGACTCATTGCACTGATCGATATGTTAATAACGGTCTGAAGAAACAATCTAAAAACAATCTATGAAGGGGACTTAATTAAATCCTCATTGATAACATCGATATCTACTATTAAAAGTTTATTCGGATATAAAACAACACTTCCATGTACATAGATGGCTAACAATTGAAATTCGCTATTACAACATAGATTTTTTTTGCATTTTTTTGTTAGTCTGTTAACATACAAAATATCAGAATAATTGTTGTGACAAACTATGTGTATCAAGGATTTCAATTGAGATTACAGTTCCTATCTTTTATATACAAAGGTAAACCTCTGTATAATCACAATTAAATCTATACAAATGTAATCCTAGTATTAAAATATTTACATAAAGGTTTTTTAAAAGTTTCCAAAGTTCGGTATACTATAATATAGTAGATCTGCTCTGTGCATTTTATAAAGAAAAGAATTCTTACAAAATCTTAACAAGCCGTCATGTCAGAGATTAAAACTGAAAAGCATTAAGGCTGAATATTATAAGCACGAAACCGTAATCCTTGCGACAGATAACGATCGCCGACCATTTACAAATTACAAGTCAGAAAATTTGAATTGTTTTATTTTTCTTTACAACATTACACTTTTGTGTACTAACAAAATTTCAATCGCGATTTCACTAGACTCAACGTCAATCAATTTTATCAGATTATATCCGAGTAAGTCAGGCGTAGTTTAGGCTTCGATTCGAAAGTCCGGTCTTGTTAATTTATATAATGGTTCAGATCGACTTACCCAATCCCGCGACAGCCAAGCCCACGAGAAGGAACGAACGTAGCATTTTGTGAACTAAAATATAATATTTAATGTATATCACGGCGCGCGTGCGGTGCCTGGCGAAGGTTGCTCCGTATTGCCGGCACAGCAACCATTTTGGCCGGCGCGCGCGCCCCAACCTGCTACAAATAACGTGACAGATAAAGCTGCTACGAACTAAACAGTACTTACCAGAAACGAGTTTATTCTTCAAATAATAACAGGATAATATCATGTTTATTGGAACTTTGAAGCCGGTTGTAATCCTAAAATAAATTCATGGAGTTTTGAAAGAAAAATGGCTTTTGATATCATTGAAATCAAATTGAGTAAAGATGATGAATTATTCTGATTTTAACTTTATTATATTAGTGTGATGTTTATAGCTGTAATTCATTATTATTATTACCTTAACTAATAAAACTTCCATATATCCATAGTTGAAAAAAGATCTAATACCAATCCAAGTCATTTCAGCACAATCAAAGGCATGAATATCGGAATAATATAAGCGCGCACTTGAGTTCAGGGAATGTAGTTTCAACGTAGTGAGTGTAAGTTGTCAGAAAAAGCTACGATGCATACAGGCGCAGTAATTGCTGAGACACTCCTGCACGCGGCAGAGGTGATTGCCTCGGACGGAGCACCTCATGGCCAATCTCATGGCGAATGCGCCTTCCTCATCAAGATTAAGTTAGCATCATATGAAATCAAAATTATTGTCAGTAGGAAGCCTGAATCTGACGATTTTAACCATTTAACGCGACCATTATTCAGTTGACAGAGAATTTTCGTAACTAATTTCATTTATGTTCAATAATTGTATAGACGTTAAAAGACGTATAATCGCAACAATATTCTTCAGAAGTAGTAGGCAACTGTGATGAAGGATTTGCGGTGTGACGCCACTAATCGTAGATGAGATTAATTAACACGCCAGAGAAACTGCGGAAAAAAATTATTAAAATCTTTTAAAATACATAATTAAATGCACGATTCAATATACGGATGTCTTTCGGTATAATCGCTTTACGTGCCTCGATATTTTTTTTGTCTGTGATAAATTCATTGAAGTACAAAGGAATTGCTGGGAATAAATAAAATACGAACAATAAATATAAATCTGTTTTCGTTTTAAAATTACCAACTTTCCGGTAGCGATCGGATTGTGAATTCATAAATGTTGAAATGAAGCAAATTGAATAATTTCCGCGCCAATACAAATGTAAAGGAGACACGTGTTTCAACTGGAAATGACTCAGTGCCGGGAATCTATCGAATAGTAGAAAGCTGTTGTTCACTACATTGGGATTTCATGTTATTATAATACAACAAGTTATCTTATGTTAGGTAGAACGGTATATACTAGCGCAAATATGCGCGTAGATGAATGTGTAAGTTAACATTTTATTTTCTAGCATAAAGCACGTGTACATCGAATAACAATAATTACAATTGTAACATATTTTATTCTTATTTAAATTTTAGTCTAAAGTTCCTCTACGATACTTTGAAGGAATCAAGAAAATGTTTAAAGTTAATTATCTTCTTGTTTATTTTTTGTATATTAAGACGATTTCGCGCGATCAGTAATTGTAAATGTAAATGTTGTTAGTCACACATAACAATGTTATGTGAGACTCCAAGGATAGTAGCTTTAACGAGAAAAAATGACTGCGTTCGTTGATGCAGTTTTATGCCTACAAAGACATAGTGACCTCCCTTATATACATACATACATGCGTTTTATGCGTTTATGAGTAAATTGACTAACCCGTTAGTCAACTACTTAGAGCAACTGACTATCTGGGGGGTCATAGGTTAAATTCCCAACCAAGAGCAATTTTTTGCTCAAATCAAGAGTCAATTTGTCAATCAATTTGGCAAATCAAGAGTCTTTGTGTAGTAAATATCATTTAGTTTATCGGCTGTCTGGTGAAAAGATAGTCAAGTGTGGAGATGTCCCAAAATAAAATTTATGTAACAATTATTAACTACACGTTGTTCATTAAGTTATTAGTGTAATGTACCTTGAGTAAATTGAAAAGTATTGATGCCATTTTGAATTTTTCGTTTGCAAATATTTCTTCCGTAGACTTCATAAACTTGTTCCTAATAAACCATTTACACTTTTACGCCTTGTAATCAACTAGCCTTACATCTGAACGAAATATAAGTAAGTGATTTATTTTCAACAGATAATCCATTTTTACTTTTTTACTAGTTTATATTATTCGTTTTTCGTTCAAAACAAAGTGTTTAAGTGGATGTAAAATAAGAATAATGCATAGCAAGTGCACTTTATATTCAAGCGTCAATAATGAAAATACATGCGTTAACTGCATATCATCTTTCGTTATTATCCATTTCACTGTATATGGTTTTACGAAGTCGACTGTGCAAACTGCGATGGGTATTTATCGGTTTCTTATATATCATTATCAGGTCATAATCACAATATATAGACTGGAATGAAAGTAAAAAAACTGACCTTCCTTTCGTCTTTTGCTGCCCAAAATATTTGCGCTGCATCCTCGAATAAATATGATAATGGACCTTGTTTAAACTTGCCATAAACGGTTAACGTGTACATCGAATCCAATAAAAGAATTGTTTATTGATTTCGAACGTCTCGACATCCGTCAGGATGACTTTTAGTTTAGTACCATGATATCTTAAAACACCTTTTACAATAATATTAAATGTTTATCAAAATATAAACCGTGGCAAATCTCTCTTTGCTTAGTTGATTATTGAGGTATTGAGATATAATCCCGCTAATTAGCAGAAGATTATCGTGATGTATGGATGAATAATTTAATAACTATAAATTGTAAAAATATCCCTTGATATTTACAAGGTGTATTTAGCGTTCGTGCCAGATATATAACGGCCGATATAGTTAAATTAAGCAACATAAGCAGCAACAATTAATATTGAGTAAGAGAATGCCGAGCGAAAACTGGTCTTGTCGTACAGTTGTGAGCTAGCCTCGCCTCCCGGTGTTGCGTGTGTCGCATTCAAGACTTAGTTGCATATCTGTAGCAAACCGTAACCCTCATAAGTTTGAATGGACAAATTTAGGGTATATTTCCTGTGCCACACGCATCCTTGTTTGTTTTCTTAAGGGTTTTCCGGTTCATTTAGTACGTATGTGTATGAGACTTTCGCACCAACCTCTTCACAAAGGCATCGCACGATCAACTTCTGATATAAATAGAAAAACGCATATATTCCTAGCCATTGACACAAAGTGCATAATATCACTAAGGTTACGTGCTGTCGTCTATAAATTACATCACCTGGTTGATATTCTAAGGCTTCAGTCTTCGAGGAAGTCAGTAATAGACAGTAACAGTGTCCGGCTAAAGGTTTTTTAATAAGTCTAACAATGTGGACATGAGAATTGAAAAGACCATGAATAAATTTATACAATGTTGTATTTCTATGGAAATATGGTATTGTTTTCATTTTTATTTTCACGAAATATTCTCAACGACTTCTGTACTTCTTCATTTCTCAAAGGATTTTAATTCGTTACGTTTTTAGTTCTCTATAAAATTTTTAATTTTTAAACAGAAAATGTTATGACTTTAAAGTGGTATTTCTGATGATTAATAGCAAGCAAAATATATTGATCCTTTTTAAAGCTAAAAAGAAAATAACCTACACGGAAACGTCCCTACCCTCGGGGCTTTTCGGTAAGTACGTAAGTACGAGTATGTAGTTATATGTAGCAGTCATAATTTATTCATTACCAATATTCACTGGACACCTTTCACCGATTTTATAGTACACAGTATGATAATTTTATCAAGCTTTCTATCGGAATGTTACAATTGACAAGCATATTCATTAAATTCGCTTCGATATCTTTCGTGAGTGATTTAATTTGGTCATATAATTTGGCACGATTTTTAATGAACCGTTGCTTAATAATACTACGCATGTACTGTTCAGCTACTTCATACGAGTTATATATTCATTATTTGATTGTGATATTTAAACGCCGATATCTATTCTACCTAATCACTTTCGCAGTGGAAATATTTCGAATTCTCGAATTAGATCCAATTCATGACTCGTTTTTTTATATTCATAATTAATTGTAACGCAAATTTTCTGCTAATACCAATAACATTTACATAAAATTATGTTTATTGCCAGCGCTTGGAACCCTGATGCAGTTGTATATTGAGACCTGTAATGTGATGTGAAGTATCGCTGGATGTTGCTGCCTCTTGGGTGAGTCGTAGGGTTCAAACTTTCAGTACCGTCAAGTCATTTTAAAGGCACGTTAAGTTAGTTGTTCTCAAGTAAGACACATCAAATTTAGTGTACAATAAAAAAATAAAACAAAAAAATATGCGATGGATTACGATATCATCTTATGGTAAGTAAGGGGCAATATAGGATGTAGTACGCTTGCCTAGAAAGTGCACTTTCACTCTTGTTTTGAATAAACCCAAGCTATCCCAAAATCTGAGATTTTATGGGAATTCGTACAAGACTATAGAAATGGGGTCATGATGATCATCAGTAATACTAACCAACCCATTCCCAAGGGTAGAAATAGATGCGCAAGTCGCCGTGACAGCTGAAGATTGGCTGGAGAGAGGCTTATGTTCAGCACTGAAATAATAAAAAATTGTACCAAATGTAACCAAAACAGATTCCGTAAATAGCGTTAATATAATCCGTTGCTTTGAAATTTTCGCTGTTCACCAAACCAATGTGAACGACCTTCAGTGTTTTTGTTTTCACCGTCAACTCCAAAGGTTAAGCGGCTTTAAATAGCTGAAATAACTGGATCGTTTTGTCTCAAGTTTGCCTTGCAGCTCGCGGCTCGCATCCGTCTGTGGCGTCGGGAGCCTTCTAGGTCTAGGCTGCGTTACAGTTAATTACATAGTCATTTCCTTTGTGCTACATATTTACCACGCTTATGTCGGACTACATGCACAACTATTATTATGGCGCTCTTAGTCACAGATAACTTAATTGTTAAGATTAGAATAACATTTTTATTTCAATTCAAGTGTTTATTGCGTATCGTAAATAACGTGGAAAGATCCATTAATAATTTACAGAGTTAGATATGTTTCGTAAAAGATAAGGTTTGTTAACCATAGTATAATTTTTTTTCCTGCTGTCTAAACGTTTGATATATATACGTTGTTACTATATAAAAATAAGATAATCAAAACTCTAATAATACGAGTATTTAAAATGTGGACTTGCAAATTCCATGTTTAATTAAAAGGCTCTCTTAATCAGAGCGTACATTAAACTTCAAATACAATATATTCAACTTATTAGGTATTATTATATTCAACTTGTTGTATATATTGTTAATTGTATTATAAGTTTTATTGAATAAAATATTAGATTACTTGCAATCCGATTAAGCTTTTTCTTATCAAATGGCCGTAGACGTCGCTGTCAAACCGATCTCGGTTTTTATTTTGTACATAATCTTCGCTATCATTTTTAATTAGCCACTTTGTTATCTTCCAATTTGATTAGCTCGGTATGCATATTTTGTTTTGATCGTTTCAAATAAAGATCCACATTGCAGCTTAATATTAATTTATACTATATTTATAATTAAATTTATTAAATTTATAATTAAAAATTACTTGTAATATCTATTACTTTAGAAATTATTTTTAGCTTCAGTTAAATCTAAGTCTAACAGAACAGGATTAAGAAACAAAAGTCAAATTGCACAGAAGACGCAAATGAAATGTGTATTAATGACTCAGGCCCGAAATAGCCGCGTGTGTGCCCTGACTGACACAAAGGCCAAAGCGTCATGAGTGTAGCAACAGATAATACTAGACAATACCTACGCAGAGCTGTATTATGGAAGATTAAATTGTGATTACATTTCGTAACTCGTTTCGTAACGCACGTCGACATGCTAAATGGTAGATCGATTAAACAATTGTTACGACGAGATTGTTATAAACCTTTATAGATCAAAAACTTTTATCGGAATACCGCGTGACAGATGTGATTGTAATCTAGGTCTTATTACCGTTGAATATTAGTACACTCGGAATTTATATATCACTACATACTCTTAGTTAAGTGCGTGGTTAGGATATAATATGATGTTTAACTAACACCATGACAATGTCGAATCAGGAATTTAAATTTGCCATACCGAGCTCTGAAAATCTGTAAATGCTACCGGGTA
>DWEL01000109.1:0-11942 GCA_018245955.1 Myscelus nobilis
CAGGAGTCCCACAGACCCCCGGCAGCACCAGCCGGGACATGCGTAAACGCATTTCCCAACGGAAAAAAAAGACCTAATGAGCTTATGGGGCTTGACATCTAAAACTAACCTCCTATATAACTAATTGTTCAGACCAATAAACAACTAGAGCCAGTTAAACTTTCCTGTCTATCGTACATGTTCAAATAACACCGGACCGATGTTTAAATCATAATTTAAATTAAACAGTTATTATAATCGTCAAACTGTTCACAGAACAAAAGTAACAGTAATACCAAACGGTACGATGAAGCGTGGTTTCGAGTGCGCGGATACCTTTTGAACTTTCAGTCAACTGATAATTTTTTTGATTCCTCTTCAGAGCGAAGTATACAAAACAAACCGTTTGAATCCCTTTTAAGTCCCCACTTGAGTTTACTGCGCATTTTATACTTTATTTATTGTGGTATGGCTGAGCTTCTTCGATGTTTAACGAGGGTACTCTCGTCGAGCTGATTTTTTATCGCTAAAGATACAGGTATTGCCAATACGGTGTAACAAGTCATGTCTTACCAGTAACTGAAGCTTTGCGCCTTTATTTTATTGGTACAATTTGTTACAGGTGTTTAATGATAAAATTAAGTGCAAATTTAGGGTGACTAACTTAAAATATTATGTAACTACGGAAAAGTTTGCGATATCGTGGAATTGGAACATTAAGTAATAATCATCATAGAATAATGTAGTAGTAGGTACTCAATTAAACAGATCAAACATTAACATCTCAATGATAGCGTAAGGTTACTATTATAAAATAACGACAAGCAACGAAGCTATTCATATAAATGACGCTATTAAAAGGTCGTCTCTCATGCCACCTATAAATATCCATCGAATTCACAGCCCCCGGGCCATATGTCTTGATTCCGTCTAATAACAATTTGGGTGATTATGTGACAAAAGGAAGTGTTTTCGTCGTACGCATTTCTCTCGCCTCCCCTGGGGCTCCGAGCCCACATTATTGCTCTCCCGTGATTTATAAGCGAAGCGGTAGCTGTGCATCTATTTGTCGTTTAATGGTTGGTGAAAATTATATAATAACAAAATTAAAACTATTGTAACATTAGAACGAAAGTCACTTGACGGTGACAGGAAAAAGTTTACATGTAATCTTACAGGAGCTCAAGAAGCTACCAAAAACGTCATATATATGACAGAGTTGTGGTTGGATTGAGTTTAGTACAATATCACCGTAAACCTGGTAAGACGAAAACGTAGTAAATGAGTAGGCATCAACCGTAAATGATTGCTACAGTCCTTGGACATCTGTAATCAACTTCGAATAAAACAAAGCAGGAATAGGACTTTGCATGCTAGTCAGTCCAGCAGTTAGTGTTAATAAGCAATAGAATTATTGGTAGGTACAATTCAAGATACAGCTTGGTGTTAAATCAAAATTTAGCAACAAACTCTACCTAGAGTCAGTCAAGGTGTTAGAATTTAAAAGTTTGATGTGTCGTCCCTTCCAAAGAGTTAGTTTGCTACTCTTTAAATCAAACATTAATGCACATAGTACTCCTTAGAGGCAGAACAGGTTTCTTAATAGGCGTCTTTTGAACAAGACCAAACGCGATTCCTGTTATATGTACTTATCTACTTCCCTATTGTAGCTAGCACCAGAACATTGTCAGTTTATAGAAAAAATAGAGAAATTAAATGTACACAATGAAAAGTACGAGTAATATCCTATAAATCGATGCAATTCCCAACGATTAATGATTTCCTAATATCTTTACGAGTACGGAAACGTTTAAAACAATAACAAATGTGTCGTCGGCCAATAACAATAACAGTAATAGAGCGACACGTTTGTGTGGTCGACACAAATCACTGACATGTGTTGTCACACGAACCTAAAACAAAACGCCCCTCTGACAGATATATTGGCGACATTGCATTCACACACAACAACCCAAAATAACCCAAAATCGGTTAATCAAGCGATTTCCATCCCTATTTCATTACTATAAGTGTGCATAATTGTTTCTTAGACGGCAAATTTCAGTTCATCTGCTCGGCAAGGTCACTCGGGTTACACATGTCGAACGTTGCACTACCCAAGTTTGAAAAGCATTCCACCAATTTTTCGTCAGCCTGTTGAGATTCAGACTTGTTTATATCTTGATTATTTAAGCTTTTTTTTTTCATGCACCATATTTATCACACTTGAAACTGAAGAAAATAGTGCAGTTTTTACAAGTCGTAGATATTTCAAAGTGACAGCGTGTTAGCAATCCGGGTGGTATTTTCGTGTGGTACATTTTGTGTGGCCCTTTACAAAAATAATCGTATTAAACTGAATAATATTTATACCTATAATGTTTTCAATGTGCCATACAAAACCACCTTCATTGCCACATATTTTTCACAGTTCACGTATCGTTTTATTGATAAGTTTAAAATATCTTCATAGAAATAGAAGCGTAAATATTAAGTGAAACTCCTTAACTGACAGAGCAAAATTATTACAGCAGATAATTCTTAGAACAGAAAATAGGACAAATTAAGATTTTACACTCGATAGCAGTAGTTGCGGCTCAAAAGACAGCAGATGACAGGTAGAGTAGTAATTACCGCACTAATCGGTCATTATTTCCCATTAAAGGGAGGCGAGCCATTTTTTAAGTCGGGCAATATTTCATTGGCACCGGGGGATTTTAAGCGTGCAAGCCGTTAGCTAATTCGGTCTCCCGCCCGTTTGGTTGTTCGTAGGGTCGACATCTTCGAATAACAATCGTTCGAATTTTCAATCGCATGTTACTCGTATTGTTAAATTAAATATTCGTTATAAAATAGTATGTTTTAAGTCACGATAAGCGTATTACCTAATCCATCTTAAATTGTAAATTAACACCAAACTGTTTTACATAAATCGATTATATTTGCATCTAGCGCTGTATTACAATAGCCTAATGAACAAAATTTGAAATAATGCTTTGACAGTTCGATTAATCGACCATTTGTTTGAACAGTTCGAACAATTGTTCGAATAATTCGACTATCAGTTTCACTGAGCCCATCTCTATCCATTAATTGAGACGTATGCCGCATTACGCCGCTATGATGTGCCCCGCCGACACGAGAGACAATGATCGATAACCGCGTATAACTTAATTGTGCGAACGTGTGATTAGTGCGTATTTATAGACGTTTGTGGGTTATTTTGTGCTTTTAAGACACGTAACACTATAATAAAGACGTTCACTGTCGGCTCTTGTTGTAAGATTATACCAGTAATATGTCAATTAACTTCTAACTATTTTTAGTATACGTCTGAACATCTGTTAAAATTTTCGAATTACGAAAAAATTCTTCCGTTTTAACAAACTTATTTTGCGTCTTCAATTTGTATCAAGTCGTTATGCAAGGCTGGTAGTCAGTTAGGTTGTAACTGTAACTTACTTTTTACAATACTCCATTCCTTTTGCTATACCTACATAGTACCTACATACATTCGACGATAGTCTAAAATCCGAGTGACAGTTGGTACTCGTATATTTTAGGAGGGAAATAAATAGCTACAATTTTCCGTGAGAAAAGTCGCGATTCGGTGAAGCCGCGAGACTTGGGGTGCGGTGGAGAGGCAATCTAAGCGTCAGCACAGATTTGGATTTATATCCTCAACACAATTTATTGTCTGTCTTTAATCCA
Source organism: Myscelus nobilis (assembly GCA_018245955.1). Lineage (NCBI taxonomy): Eukaryota > Metazoa > Arthropoda > Insecta > Lepidoptera > Hesperiidae > Myscelus > Myscelus nobilis. Next base: position 3,691 of record DWEL01000109.1, read on the forward strand.
TATCGATATTATCAATGCGAAAGCATCCCAACTCTTTCTTTTTACATTGAAATAACTGAATCGATTTGGGTTAAAGTTGACACGGACATATACCATTTGAGCAACAAGGAAACAGTTATCTCTATAATTAGTTTAATCAATAAATAAATATTGGATGAACTGGTTAAGTATAGTAGTAAAAGATTTATTCTGAATTCCAAACTAAAACAGTGCCGGAAAACGCCTAAAAAATCGCAAAATTATTAATAGATGCAAATATCTCAAATCTAATACCTAAGCATATAATTTATACTTTATTTATAATCTATAACATGGTACTTAAAAATGAAGAAACCAAATTTGCTAACTTGATACTTATAATTACCTAAACAATTAGGTACAAGATCGACGAATACAAAGGATATAAAAGGACTCTCATCACAACTAACCTTTCTGTTAAACTTTTCGCCTCAATAACATTTAAGTCACGTAGAGCTGTCGCAAATTCCCCGGGATCCCTTTAGCAAACAAATGACTCCGATCCCGGATTAGGGCGACGATTTAAAAGGATACGAACGGACTCGAGAGTCTCGCCTTACGCATTCAATTTGTTACAATTACTCGCGTAGCGTTTCAAACAGACCAAAATTGAATCTAAACTCCGGGATAAATGATTTCTTCCCCTCCGTTTCTCAATGCGTATTATATTTGACTTAATGAGTTCCACTTGCGCATGTGGGAAAATAAAACACATAATAATGAATCATTTGCGTTTACGTTCCCTTAACTCGAGAACGCATCTATCTGATATTTCCTTGCGAAAGATAAAAGTATCATATTCATACATTAAGGGTACCAGTTGTGAACGGGGTTGCCACCGTTGCCACTGCCACAAAGACTTTTAAGCATAATTTCTCTTTTAGTATCTATACTGTGTTTCGTTATTAATCTAATTTAACAAATCTTTTATAAAATTTGACTGAATTTGGATAGAAAGTAATGTATCTTGGTTTTTAATTATCAGAAACAATATGTACCTAGAAATGTTAAAATAAACTAATGATTATACTAATTATTATCAATTTGAACATAAGAATATTTTGTAACTACCTGCCTACTACCTAATTTCCGATTATCATTATTAATACAAACCTACAAAAATTCAATTATAATACCTATATGAGAAATCAAATATCTTGGTACGTCGGCAACCATAATTAGCTTTGTTGATACATTTTGATGATTTGCTTCGTATTCTGCCCGTTATTAGGGCGCTTCTCATTTACATGCTCATATTTCCAAGTAATTACGATAGATAAAGCTCAGAGTGGAATCTTAAGTTTCCACATCAGGAAACACTGCGTTATCTGTACAACCTCATTGGCTGCTTTATGTTACGTTTTACGGATGTGTAGTGTTCAAATTTCCACGTGCTTTAGAGTTCAACAGAACGAATCGATTCTTGTCGGAGCATTTATTAGTAAAGAAAAGCAATCAACGCCGAGCCCACCCGCCTATTTGAACATATCATGCGATGGATTAGACGGACGAAAACTCGGTTGAAAATTTTCGTTAGCAAGCGTTAAGGGCGATAGAGGGGGGTGGGGCGAGGGAAGATTGTCACCAGCGGGGCGTTTTCCATTTCACGCTCCGTTCGTCGCTGATGACACCGCATTCCGGCGAGCAAATGGCTCGACAAATGAAGTGAGGGCGCAGTCGCAGACACGCCCCGACACGTCATAACTGTCACTTCGAGTATGGGGCGACTTCGCTCCCGTTTCGGCGAAAGCCTTTGTGCGGATAAATTGATTCGATTTAACACCGGTGTCATTTTGACTTGTCGGTAATTGCGCCCTTGTGTCCTTCCTAAGTCGATATATCAATGCTTTAATCTTACAAGAATACTTACTTACCGAACTTGAACCGAGGTGTATGCATTAATAACAATGTAAAGCTTAATTAGGGGTGAAGAGCAATCATGGTAACATTGTTACAAATAACCTTTTAGTTTTCTAAAAGTGTCATTAAATAAGACAGTTGCTGGCTTATTTTAATAACTGGTTGTCGTCGCTGGTTCAGCGATAAAAGCAAGAAACTATGTAAGTAATCATATGTTATTACTCAATTGCAAGCGACTTTTTCTCGTTATCGTTTTATAAATTACACGTAGGTACTCCACATTTACTGATAAAGCACACGTACAGCGATAAAGCAACGCTACAAAGTCGCGAGTCAAATCAGCAACCGTAGAACAGAATCATTTAAACCGATCAGAAATACGATACTATCTAGATGCAGTATGATTACCTTTATTTATGTCCATTACTCATCGCATTGAGCGGCGCGTATCGGAAGTTTTTTTACTCTGTGGCTCGTCGTTTCCACGATTGTTACGGCTTGCTTGTGACAACTGTCGAACACCTTGCGATGTGCGTCCTGCTGCTATAAAAACCCAGTCATTGTCCACCCGAGCTATGCATTAACTACTCCGGTACGCGTGCTTCTGTTTATGTTGTTCTAGGAACTCGTTTGTACGATTGCCTGTTACTACGTATTGACACCGTGATAATAGGTTTCTGATGATACGTGCTGATATCTCCTTTTACATGTTTAATGGCCATTACACGTATAAGGTTCTAGTTTAAAAAAGTGTTTTGAAATTACTTTGTACTACTTTGTTGATTATTACGCTACTGAATAAATAATTAATTGCTCATAATATTATGATCGTTTACTTTTATATCAAAGTTTGCAGATCAACATTTATTTTGTCTCCTCTGTAATACGTAATATGACAGCTGATGATAATGTACCAATTGAATAGGCAAAGGTTTTATGTATGGAATTTTGATAAAATTACAACTGTCGTTTATAATTATATCACTGGGCTTTTTTATCAAAATGCATCTATCCGTATAAGATCGTACATCTATTAATGATTTATATATCATTAATGATTTATAAAATTCTTATACAAAATGAGGAAATGAAAAAAGAAATTTGTAACGCTATTAAATAATGTTGACGCACAAACATTTCTTATACCTATATCGATAGACGTGCTAGCCTAATCGATTTAGATCGCGGCAGGGCGCGGCGCGGGACAATTCCCACCACGCACATCACTAGCAGGTGCATGGTATGACAATTTTAAATGGTACGCGACTATATCATTCCTTCGTTTTGTACAATTAGTGACGCTCCGTTTTATTGCATTCCAATAGTATTGGTCTCGTGTTGCTGCGAGATTCTAGTAATTCGACATGATTACGTATGTAAAGAAAATCAGTGGATTTATATGGAGAGTGCTTAAATAACACTTGAAGCTTTTTCACGTGTGACTGTTAGCTTAGATAGGATGTCCCTAAAATTTATGATATTTTAAAAATCTTTTAAGTTATTCATAATAAATACAAATAAATATAGATGTGTCAAATACAAAGATTTCCTATGCATTGGATGGATCAAGGAACTCACAGAAATTAAGATATATCAACACACAGACCTAAAACCAAGCATCTAAATGTATCATTTACATACCTATTCGCCCTGCCGGTTTCGAACCCGGTTCCTCGAGCCGGCAAGCCCCGACATTAGCTAATACGTTGAAAAGGTCTTCGATACATTTTAAAATGTTATACGCACATGTAAGAATTTTGCGGCAACATAAAATTACCATTAAACATATCCTCTACTTAAATAACGCAGGTGCTTCGTACTCCTCCATTGTTTTATTTCACAAGCAACTTTCAAGATTATAAAGTTCAAATTATCATAATTATTACTCTGTTTAAAAATTCCACTAAAATCCTAAGTAGATAGAGACATTGTTATTGTCTTTAAGTTTACAAAGAAATAATACCTCATATCTTAGTGTGGAGCAATTAAATCATGTAGGTAACTATAATATTTATCTAAAGGCCATGAAATAGTACAGCGCAATTGTACCTATATATTAACACTATGTGAGATATTTTTCAATGAAAAATAGTTTTTAGAGATGTTATCTTAAGTACATAAAGACACGGTCTGATGCTTATCTCGCTATGTATTACGCACGTAGGCGTACTGATAGGTAGGTACCTATTGTTTATTAGTGAATATTCACTAAGCGTGCTAGCTTTATTTACTATTTAAAATGATTTTATTTGCTTTAGAAGTGGCGGATTTCTTTGTCGATTTATCGTCTGTTTAAAATTAAATAGCATCTACCTATTCTAAATTATAAAGTAAAACAGGTACTAAGAAAACCTACAACAATGTTATTTAAGGCGTTGGAAGTTTGACAACTCACATTGGAGAAATGTTGCGACTTTGGGCTTTAATATTTATGAAAGAAGGCGCCTGTAAAAATGGTAAGATAAAAAAAATGAAAATAACATTTCAAATTAAACTTTTATCGTGACACAATAAACATAAACACTGAGAAAACTGACAATTAACCAAAAATATTTTTTCGATACGTATAATTAAGCACTAGAGTGAAAAATTCGTTGGCTTTCAGCGTGTGTGCGGGGTATGATGGAAATATGCCAGGTCTGACCGTCGAGTTGAAGTCCGCTCGTTTAGATCGGCTAATGATTGTGGATTGGCTATTTCGAGGCCGCCGGCGATTGCAGCTACCGATTTGCTGATTTATCGTCGCGTCATTTACTCGCGAGTTCATCCACCCTTTTGCATCTTTATGCCATAGCTGTCTAATTTATATTTGGAAGACTGTAATAATATCATCAGCGCAGGCACCCTGTCCCGTGCCCACCAGTGCGACGTAAAATGGGTTGCAATCATAGAAAAAATCATATATAATTCTAAGTTGAAACTATCTCAGTTAAACAAATAATTTCAGATATACATATATCTCTTGCATTATAATGAGTCTTCTTAAAAAATATCCACATAGGTGACACGCGTAAATACAGTTAATATAGATTTTATAGTAAGTACATAAAGAATAGAAAATCTCGTGTAGCATTTCGAGTTTCAATTAAAACTTTGAACCGCTCATTCGTTATACCAACAGAATAGTGAACAGCGTAACACTCACGAAAATTCTTTATTCGATTCGTCACGGAAATTGCATACAGGTGCAGCTAAATGTATCGTGACGTCATAAAGCCCCGCCGCCCTCCACACGTGAGTAAAACTAACACGATCTCGCGAGTCACTGAACTTTGGCAGGGCGAAGTGTCAGTTCAATTTTATTTACGATTTCAAAATGACCATTTTTCTCGGCCCTTTTTTACACGCTTTTACTTACTTTATAGGTAACTAGCTGTTCCTGCAAACGTTGCTTTGCCATATAAATTATTTTGCCGTTGTCGCATTACTTTTTATCGCTGCTCCTCTCCTATTCGTCTTAGCGTAATGTTATATATTATTAGCTATCTAATATCGAAAGGATTTTTCAAATCGGACCAATATTTCTTGAGATTAGCGCGTTCAAACAATCAAGCTATCAAACAAACTCTTCAGCTTTATATTATTAGTATAGATGGTGCAATTTATAAGCAAATCTAGTTAAAGCTTTTCTCAATATCAAAATAAAAATTGAATATAAGCCAATGTTAATTATAAATAACATTATTTGTGTATTTAACAGTTTAAACACGGTTCTGTTGATTTGTATGAGGGTGTTGAAAGCGGCGAGTAAATAATTTACAAGCGACTGCGCAGCGACAATCGCGGCATTGTGCTGCGACACTGTTATTCTGTCATTTTCCAAGTCACTACGCGGACATATTGGCTCCTTTGTTGTTATAAGTTTACCCGCGAGTATTTTTGAAAGAAATACGGCTCCCTCCCCAATTTTATCGCGGGGTGTATGGGTTTAATAAAATGTTTGCGCATTACTGGACTAGATATATTTGTTTAGTACAAATATATTTAATTAAATCAAAGTGAAACTATATGATTGAAAAATAAAAGATAGTTCTGAATCTAGCAGGTGCGAAGCTTTCCTTTTTAAATTCCTCAGACCTATTCGGTTTTCCAATTTCCCCAAATTCTGTTAACGTACTATTACGTAAAACGGTACATATAATATACTTATACTAAAAATGTTAGCTACTGCCTTGAGAAAACTAAAACATCATTCCGAACATTCCCTATGGTAAAGTTTACGAAAGGCGTAATCTGTTCAAAGCAAAGTTAATCGCGTTTGGGCATGAAGTATAAAACATTAGCAAGAGATTAAGGGCTGTGTGCAAGCCGCCTAATCTCGCCCAATGTGATCATAGCTAACGACAATCAACAATGCACCCTTTACATCGATGTGTGAATGTTCAATGTTTAAATGTTAGTACAAGAACTAGACGCGATGTATCGTAAAATTGCTCTTTGTAACGCGATCAAATGTTCAAATTATGTAGCTGAATTATTTGCCGGATTATTCACTGCGCGTTAAATTGATTCCGACTAAAAAATAAAGCAGCAAACCTATTGTGTTTGTAATTGAATTTCATACTCTATTGTTGAGCAATTAGATTTCAAATCGCTTGTGGCCGTTAACGGTTTTTTCTATCGCTGAATACATTAGTTCTAAGGCGTTAGTTTGCAAATTGATAGGTATCGCTTACATATTACTGATAACAAGTATTAAAATATTAAGTCTAATATCATTATCGGAGTATCACAAGTCACGCTTATTGAAAATATTTGCATACGCGTTTCTGGGTGTAATGAATATTTTATAGCCAGAAACATTGTTGTCAAAATGAACTTTCTCCACCAAGAAATGATTATTTGCAGCAATTGCAGAGCTGAATTTTTTGTGAAAGATAGATATATGTAGATATGTAGATATCTATTTTACTCCATTTATCTTTTATAAGACAATCATAACCATTTTATATTTTAATCTTTTTAATATCGAAGATTGACATAGGTACCTTTGTGGTATAAAAAAATTAAGTTGAGGCGTTTTAAACATATGCACCTACTATAATAGGGGCCTAACAAAACAATGTTGTGTCGAAACTACATAATAAAGGCTAGCAATTTGTATTTTCCAGTAGAGCCCACTGACCTCAATTACTTATAGGTACCTACTTACAAATGAAAACGTGCTAACATTTGTCAAAGCGACAATTACGTCGAAGTGTATTGATCGATGGTTCGTGTGCGTCAAAATCAAATACTCGACCATTTTTGACAGAGGCAAGTCATTGCTGTGTACAATTAGCACGGTAATAGCGGGCCGTTCGTACCATACACAAACAAAGTTGTACACGTTTCTCAGAAATTACGCACGATAATCTAGTAGTTAAGGCGTTGTAATAGAGGCGATGTTGCTATGAATCTCGTTCGCGTTTCTAGCGAGTGGGATAACGTGCATTGCGTGTTTTTCTCGAATATCGCACGATCGCGCGTCCAAATCGCGCGCCTGCACGACATCGCGACAAATCACTAGAATTACGAAGCGGGTCTCATTAGCGGCGATATTTCATTTGAAAACAACTTGCGACTACAAACGGTGGCTCGGCTGACGGTTATTATAAACGCGCCCTTATGTACTATTAGCCTAGATTATTCACACCTATACTGAAGAAAATGTATGAAACAGTAAACGCAGATTATTTGGTCTGTAATTGAAAGGAGTTCCATTTTTATGTAAGAAGATCTTTGAAGATATACCTGAAACTACGTCACTGATTTTACCTCACATTCTAGTTACTACGTTTATTAGATCCGTGTACGAAATGCGAAAATGACTATTAACTACGTTCAGGAAGTGCTAACAATAGATAAGTGCCTATCCACATAATTATTTACAATAGCCGGATTTAGCATGTTCTTTTTTTAGTTTTACACAAACTGCACATCGTTTGAAGACGTTAAGTGAATTGTGTCACAATTGTATTAATAGCTTTGCTGGTATGTATTAAATCTATTTGCGTCAAAACAGCCTTGTATGTTCGAAAATTTTCCATCATTTTTTGTCTCGTTTTTGTGTGACTTAAAGCTTATAGGAATGCTAATTTTCGGTTCATATTTAGTGTAAACAAATTTTTGTCGGGGCAATAAACGAGCGGACGGCAGTCTAAACGGTATCGGTGCACCTCCCACTGCACACAAATCGACTTTTTGCTCCAGCCTACTCAAATATTAGGCCGGACACACACAGCACCGCCGAAAAAATACAGATAACGAGTCGCTCGCTACCGGTCAAAGCCGCCGCGCCCGTGCGCGAGCCGACTATGGGCGGGGCGCGTCACGCACAAAACAAACTGAGGCGACACGCGCGCGACAGGGACGGCTGCACATCGGAACTATGA
>DWEL01000110.1:0-11937 GCA_018245955.1 Myscelus nobilis
GTTGTTGTTTTGAAATAAGGGCATAGACTCTTTCTGCCCGTCACCAGAACCCAAAACAGCAGCGTTAACAGACAAAAAATGTATCGTCACTTCCAGCTGCTTCTAAAAGCCGTGTTTTATTAAAATTTATCCACACGCAAGAATTTTATAAGGTAATGTATGAAAATGTAGATGTATGGTGAGCCAGCTGCGCTGCAAGACATACTGCTACCGAGCAAGTGAACTCATGTATTATGCAAGGATTTAAGGTAACGTGAAAGCTAATTCCTCAGAATCACATTTAAATATTTTATTTCCCCGAACAAACTACCTACGTAATGAAAGCGGCATAGACTTGGAAAGCAACAGTCTTTCAAATCTTTAGTACGTTATTATTATAGAACCCTTGTAGAGCTTACAGTAAATGAATTCCTTTATCTATTAAATTATTCTAACAAACCAATTGCTTTCAAACAATTCACGAATACAACAATGGATGCCCGTAATTGATTATTTTGAAATTGCATTTTCAAGTGGAATGGCAAAACAGATGTACCATTGGAGTGTTTATGAATGCTGGAGATAAAAATTACTAAGAAATACCTATATAGTTCATATTGGTTAAATACTGACTGAGGGGATGATCAAGAGACGTACCTACTCAGTGCTTTCTGCCTATCCCATTAGTTGCTTAATAACGTAGTAGTAATAATAACTTATCAAACGATTAAAAATAAAAATACTGAGTTTTCAGCGAGTCTTTCAATTTCCAAATTGGAATCAAAGTAAGGAGAATAGTTTCTAAATAGGCACGCGAGAGGATTTAAATTTGAAATTCGAATATCATCTGAGCACCATGAGGTCAATGACACGCAGATCTTATCCATGATCCATTAATACCACACCTCGTTACAATATAATATTGGATATAGGTTTAATCTCCCCGTAGTTTCACCTACTTAATCCTCTGTCATCACGTTATCTTTGCAGCTTTCGATATTACATTAAATGTTGTAATACCGTTAATTCTTACGGCGGATTAAATTACTATCGCACGCCCAATAAATGGAGTTAGCCTTTTACACACGCAATCCGATCTGTAATTCCGTTGGACATTTTGAAATTAAAATATGGAACAGTAGTTATTGGTAGCGTCGTTGATATTTTTGATTTTTGTTTTAATTACCATAAACAAATTTATTCATTGACAAAACACCACACCTCAAAAGCAATAAGGGGGTTAATATTAACAAAAATACACTAACATATTGATATCCTTGATTCCTAAGTATTGAAAAGTATAGCGATGCGTTTTAGTAACGATCACAATCACGAAATAAGGAGAGAGGTACAAATCTGTTCAACACATTTTGCATTCACATAACAACTCATAAATACCACCGAGTGCCGATAATAAAAATATCGCGAATCATCGTGATGGCGAAATCCAACCTTTTAAACTAATGTTCCGTATGTCGCAAATTGGGCGCCTTGAAATTTTGTCCCAAAAATGTTGCCGGCCCAAGAACACAACAACGCAAACGTGATTGATGATAGTTATTAGCCTGCGGTGGGGTTGCCAACGTGAACACAGCAAATTACAGGACGCCGGGATACGCGAATAACATCGGCGGGGAAGACCCGAAACGCTCATTTCTAGGTCGTAGCGATTTTCGCCCGGTGGGAAATGGTTACATGTAACCGTCTCCGAATGTTGTGATAGTTGTATTAAGTAATTAGGCCGTTCACTTCTCAGAAAAATATCGCGAATAAAAACGTTGAGTATATGAACAAAATTCTAAATATACATATGTTACTAACTAATTCAACATATATAATTGTATTATTTTAGTAACAGAAACAAAAGGACTTACTTAACATCAGTGGTGAAATAATTTACTGTATCTAACCTTGTATTGGTGTCCTACCTTGAAGACTGATTATTAATTAAAAATTGTGATATATGTACATAGCGATGTATACATATTAAGAGCGTCTGTGTTTTTTATTTCGACAACATGCTATACGATAATGACATGTGTGAACAAAGCTACACGAACGTATATCGAATAAATATTTGCACTGCAACACGACTAGGTTTATTTACTGTATCCCCAACGTATCCCAAGTCGGTTGACTCATTTGGTGCCACTAATACTCGGTGACGGCGAGCCACGATATTTTTTCCTCGCCCTAATTGCGTTTTGTCAACATCCTTCATAATTTTTCCCGTCATTAATACTTCGGCACTGATTTCGTTCGTTCAAACTTTGTAACAAAGTGAAATAAGGCAACGTTTGATGAATGTCAGATTTGTTTGGCCAACAGTTGTTAAAGATTGGGAAGAGGAGACAAATAAAAGAAACAACGCAGACGGAAAGTAATAAAAAACTAATTATCCGATGGGAACAATATTGTTCTTATTCTTTTATAAGAACAATGTTTCAACAATGTTTAATGGAGAGATTTCGAAGTGTTACATTACGTTCGCACGTTTATATGATAGAATAGATTAAACAAACATTCATTTTTACTGCGGTAATTGTTATATGTACATGCTAAAGAATATAATGTAAACAAAAGGTAAAAATATAAAATAAAGATAGCAAAATATAATGGATATCCTGAGCTCCTACCTAATGTAAATATGTGCCTAATGTAAATACGTAACATTATCTTCGTACACAGGAAGTGTTAGCCGCTCGGGACATACATACATATGTAATACGTATTTGTTTCATATTAGATCAACAATCGGACTTATACTTCACAATATTATCTTAAAACGTAATTGCGAGTAATTTTTATCGATGCTAAAGTATTTTGCATTGAGTACATGCACCTTTTTCTATCCTTCACAAGAATTTAACCCAAAACAAAACTACTAATTGATTTATGACTATAGCTTTAAGTCCTGCATTAGTGTAAGTTTATGAAGAGTAATAACTATTTAACAAGATCGTGGAAGCCAAGCCGTAAATGCAAAGAAATTATTTATTCAGAAAGTGTGTGTAAAATATTATAATTCTTCGCCAAACTTTGGATCAAAATCAAATGAGGCGACGTTTTGTGAATGTCAGATTTGTTTAAATAACGGCTGTGCTTATTCTTGATAAACACAAGATGCCCAAAGAGGTGTAAAGTGTCGCAGAGAAAATAATAAAGGGTTTTATTACGCATGTCGCGACGTGTCTTACATAAAAAGCATGTATAATGGTTTTAGATGGTACATAGCAAAATTTCTTGCCAGCCCGTTTTCTATTCCACTATCCGACTCGAATCGCCTCCGACGTGTTCCCAGTGCGCCATAACATGGGGCTCTTCTAAAGAGGCGTTAATAGAGTCCTTCGGGGCTGGTAACGCATTGGTGACGCCTCTGGTGTTAGCAATGTCCATAAGCGTCGGGGACTACGTACCATCAGGTGGCCCGTCTGCCTGTTTGTCAGTTCAATTATATATAAATAAACAAAAAAATCTTGGGACACTCCACACGGCTATCTGACCTCAAACTCGGCAGAACGTGGACTATGGTGATCAGACAGCTGATAAATCACCATCACGCCAGGTCCCTAACGGGGTAGGCAGAAAGCATATTGCTTAATAATACCCAGTTACAGAATAAACCCCTGCAGTCATCATGCAAATGTTTGTCTTAGGTGAGAATTGAACCCACAACCTCCAGTTTAACAGTAAAGTTTTCCAACCACTCAACCAAGAGGCGAGTCTACGAATAAATTTACCGATGATACTGGCCAAACTCTATTGGTATTAATTAACTGGAAAATAGAAGCAGTTGCTTTAAAACGATTTCACGTGACCCACTTTTCTCGTAAATGCCAAATTATTAATAGGATGTGGAAAATAAATGCACAATATACCTATTATACAATTTGCTAGACAATAAAGCACTTTTCATAAAATAGTATTCAAGTCATTACGTACTATATATTACCATTGGTTAATGGATCTAGCCTTTGCAATATTGAAAAAAAAAAAACAGAATTACCAACATATTAATTCGAAACATTATACGTCGTTTTTTTCTCTCTGGTATTGCGGTAGTTATAAAATACAATCTCACAGAAATGGTCATTGCAACGTTAGGTGCTGAATTTCAGGCCGTCAGCTACAAGAAGTCTATAGTTGGCAACTAGTCAAGATCTCCGAAATCACACCGCTACCCTGGGTACAGCTGTTTATTGTAAAATTATGGAATTTGGTAAATTTAGGCGTTTTTTATTAACCCTTCAGCGCGGTTCACATGAATAAATTATTTTTGGTATTATGGAAGTAGAGTCTAATTTCTTCTGCAACATCCTTATGATATTGATTATCTTTAGTTACTCTGCACAAAATCGAACGCATTTCTAGCTAGCAGTATTAAGACACCTCACAATAAATCTGAATAGTGCTAGAACTGACAGGCATAAATGCGACACTTTTATACTAAACTTAGCTGTAACCCCAATACAGTCCCACTGCTAGACCCGGGTTTCGCACGCAACTTGGGTAGACCTGGGTATACTTCATTAGACCGCGGATACTGGCACTAAAGTGATTTTCTTAACACACTCCAAATCGAATAAATTCACACTAGCGGATTCTATAATGTAAAAAAATATAATTTATGAAATGAAGAGAACATCGTAGTTAATAAACAAAGAGCATTTCAAAGGAATATTTAAAATTGTTAAACGGTTTTAGCCATTTCTTTCTTTTGATATTACTCTGAATAAACGATAAAAAGCAGTGTAATGAAGTTCTTCGGTGAATAATTTAAACTGTAAAGGATTATCTAGCGCCACTGAAAAATCTTTAATTACTTTATCTTTTTGAGAGCTTTGCTTATAAATCTATAAAGTAGTGTATTCTTTTTAACTCAATGCTAGATTCCCTTTTATTTTCAATGTATTAGGTATCTACATTTATGTAGAAAATACTTATCCGGACAATTACCGTCAAAAACTGGTAGTATTTAACTTTAATTTACAATACGAAATCCTCACACTGAAAATAAAATGATAATGCATTAGACACGGTCTTTACTCCGTATACTCCGATACAGATTAGATTCTGCGTTTCAGACTATCTTCTATAATAGCGTGGCCTATTAGCTTTCAAAAATACAGAATGATAATTCGAGAGCACCAATTTCCGTAACAAAACGGTCGGTCTGACCGCACTGGGAGCGCACGACAGTATTATCGCACTGGACCAGAAACGTCACGACATTAGTTAGTGTCGTCGGCCGATAAATTAATCCTAATGGCTTATAGATGTAGACACGCTGACATGGGGTGGCTGTGATTTTACTGAACTTTAATGCTAATGCATATCACTCAATCCTCGGTACTTATACTGCATTTCGAAATAGCACGGAATTCGTAGCATATTTCTCTGTTTATTTATGATCACAATAAATATAATACACTGACTTGTCATAAACACGTATTTTGATATTGTTTGCCTACATTTTTAATGTTATTAGTGTCATCGAAGAAGAATACATGCAGTGCTACACATTCGAAAAAACAAATGTTCGCCCTGAATGGGAATCGAACGGATTCCCATTCGGAACTGGAATGTTTTACAGTCCTGGGTCTCTAATCACTAGACTACAAGGCTCGTTAAAATTAAATACCTACAATACAACCATGTTCTATACTCTTAACTCATGTCTTAACCACCGCACCTAATGTACTTAATTGCATTAACACATTTCCCCCTATTTTTCATCTGATTTTAGAGCGAATTCAGTGAGTTTCGTGTGGGTCGTAATGTATATTTCAAATGGAATAAAAACCGCAACGATATACTTAAACTCAAAGTGATTTGTAAGAAAGAAAAATGTATTGCATTAATGTTGATCTCAATTAAATAGTGATTACATTTCGTTACTTAAGCTTCCGGTAGCATGAAATATACATAATAACTACCAGCAATGATAAGTTGATAAGCAAGTTTGAAATGCAGTATCTCACTCTGGGCTTTGGGTTCAAATCCTGGCACGCACTTCTAACTTGATAGGTGCGTTTTGCAGCGTGAAATTGGAATATCACTCGCTGTAATAGTATAGGACAACATCGTAAAGAAACTTCCCCATCTTACAGTATATAAAATATATTTATATATTTCGTAAATCTGTTAAGTGTGCCAATTTGCATTTGGTCAGCTTATTAAGCTACGTCCTACAACCCTCTCGCTGATAGAGAGATGTGACGCAATAAAGGGGTCAAAAAACGCATACACATATTTTTTGACACAACACAGTTGAATTATATGAAATTACGATGTTTTATAATAACACATAGGTATATTTCGTTGCTAGGCTCTGAATCCTGTCCCTAATTTGCCCACTTTAAGTCTGAGTACCTATGTAAATTGGCTTGGCGCCTTGCCTTATACTTGACCACAAACTATCGCCAAGTCATTATAACGGTCAAAGTTCGATAGTTAGGCCAATGTTTGTGTATTGTGATTGGAGATAAGATGTTTGGTTTGAAATTGGAATGTATTAGTATGACCTTTCCTGTATGTACTGAATATATTATTACCTGTATAAAAACGGCTTACCTAATGTAAACCGTATTTACATACAATTCAGTTCAATATTATTTAACGACAGTCTCGGTCAAATTTAAACAAGTTTCATTATAGAAATGTATTGAATGCTCTTTTTATTTATTTTGATTTTCAACGAGTATCGATCGTCATTAATTAGCGAAGTATAAAGGAAACATTTTCACGTTCAGTTTCAAAGTGTCTCATTAATTTCATTGAAGCTCCAAGACGAACGGTGCCCGTTGTTCGGACGAAGGAAATGACAAAGTCCGCTAATTTAAAGTTCCTCGAGCATATTCCGTTTCGGGTGTCGCAATTTGAAACATTGTCCAGATGTATTTAGTTCGCGCTTCATTTGTTTTTTTTTATCATGAATATATCTGTCGTTTGATATAAATGTTACGTTTTGTTTTCTTTAAACAATACCTACATAATACTACTACAGTACCTACTACTCCTACTACTAATACTACCATACCTACATAAACATTAAGCCTATAGATATAAATACTATTATACATTTTTGTACACATATTTTCTTCTTCGACAAAATACAAAAAACTTTTAAGCATATCTCGATTGCGGCTAGAATATCATTCTTCCATGTATTAAAAATGTAATTAAGTTTTAATTGTTTCAATTTGTATGACGATCGAAAGACTCTATTGAAGAAACCTTTTATTAAATAAATTGAATATAATATAACAGCGAACAAACTCCAAATCAACAAAGGCAATATGATCTTTTAATGTTTTCATAAAAAATACCCGTTTCGATAATGTTATTTGATTTTTTGAAGTCGGCGAACGATAACCTTTTTTTCATCCAACTCCGCTCCTTGTACGATTTAGTATTAAAATAATCCATTAAATTTTGTGGTCGCGTTCCGCTCGTAATTCTGCTGTAATATTAATTAAGGTCGGAGGGTAAAGCAACAGATGCTGGGGCCGATATGCGCCGTGCTCTTCGGAGCACCATTCGAAAAAGACGACCTAGATTGTTATAACCAAGGATAGATGTTTATATTACCTATAATCAAGCTTTTCTGAGTATTTAAAATGTTGTCGATTAATTAAGCAACGTCTGTAAGTTCCTGTTATTTTTTCAAAAGCAATGTATCTGAGAAATAATCGCGGTCGTAAATGTAACTTGGACTTTGATAATTTTCAAAGATATTTAAATTTTTAGTTTGACTAAAACTTATCTATTCGGAATTCACCCAACTGTTCCACAAGAGACTAACCAATAGTTACTACTATTCCATAGAATTGCCTAAAAATTTCATGCTGCAATCCAGAACAATGCGAGCGGCAATTTTCAATATTTCACAGATTTCGATTGTTCCAATAACTTACGTCTGTAAAAACGGGGATGGAGTGCGGCCTTTCAATATGTGGCAAAAAGAGGTGGAAAAAGAGGTATATTTTTGCCGCATACCCATCAGGGGATGAACGAGCGCAACCCTTGTTACAATCTTTATTTGCATACGGATTATTTGTTTGTGGATGATTACAACTCTTCAATAGGTATTTACGGATGGTTACCCCTTAATCTGTTTATACACTTTATCGACATACGAATAGTATGGGATCATAATCCGGCTTAAAGTTTCGGTAGGACTTAATCGGTAACCGATTATATGGTTACAAAATTGCCTATTTGATTCTAACGTAGTAAAATACAGTAAAAGCAACAGCACCATTGCCAGCTTATTTAAATTACAGCAATATGATATTTATATTAACACAGAGTGCTTGAAGGAAAAACATTTAGAGATTCTTTATACTTCTGGCAATAAGTTTTATTTGCGAAATAGCACCAGATTTTAATGAGTACAATTTTCACGTTTCCGTCCAAGCAAAGCTTCCCAAGAAAGCAACGGTTGAAAGCGAAGTCGATGAAAACACGCGTCAATGCACGCGGGCGATCCACTGGCGGCGCGTACTTTATAAAGGGGAAAGATAAATTCCCCAGTTCCGAAGTTTATTTTCTACATCCGCTGCGTCGTGTCGCCAACGCGAAGTTTGTGCGGTTACATACTGCTTTTGATTTATATGTAAAATTTCTGTTTATTTCCAATCGGAATTTGCAAAGATAAAACATATTTAAGTCTTTCATTTGTGATAGCATTTTTTTTCAACGAAGTTGTCTGAATATTTATGTAATTAGCGGTACATAATAAAGAAAATTTGGATAATAACGCCAAGAAGTTTCTTTTGCTTCTCCATAAGTCTCTAAACAAATTTCTAACTCAGGTTAGGCGGAGTAAGTTAACCCTGAGTAAATGAAATATAAAAATATTACCATTTATAATGGTCTCTTTATAGGAAGGCATATAAAATAACTACCTTTATTAACGAAAATCGATCTTAATTGTATGGTATTGATATAAACATTAACAAATATAATGACCCCTTCCTTGAGCATTACAGCGATTGATATTTAAGAATAAAATGTACATCATTTTATAAAACGTACGGTGCGTTTGTGAATTCCAACCCCAGAGCCAGGATTGGAAAATTAAAATCCAAACATTGTTTTAGCTTAATTTGAAGCAAACAAATTTTTTTAATAAAGAAAACTGCAATTACTAAAGTATGCTTTATAATCACATCTCTAACACAAGCGAACAAATGTATTCTCGAATAGGAATAACATAATGCCCGTGTGAAAAGTTTTGCTTAAATGCTGCCTTGTCAAGAACAAGTATGAACTTTGTGAGCTTGCTTGCTGCTTTTGATTTATACCTCACAAGTTAGCTTAATTACATTGAATATGAAACATATAGCCAGCTGCTATATGTATATCGCTTGCGTCTGACGCATTTCCGGAGGGTCCTTCTCTCTCGGACCTCCTTCAAAAGTTTGGGCTAAGGTCTGCCTATTTCGCACGATAGGTTTATTAAATACATATTGTTCGCGAATTCTAATGCAATGTTATTTGAATTCAATCCCATGGATTGCCGCAAGGTAACGCTCGGCACAATCAACAATTTCTCGGCGTTAAATTTCAATGGAATTGTATATGACATTGACATTCGAATACAAGCAAGATATCTGTGATCGGGCGTGTCAATTATTTTATCGACGTATTCTTTGCCAAATGGAGGGAAACGGAGGAGGCTTCCGGAATCTCTCGCATATTGCGATAATGATTGATTGATTTGACTTCCACGTTTTACAATAACACAATAGCATTTATCGATAGAAATTTGGATAACGTTGACATAGAAACGGAATACGCTTATCAGGTCAAAATATGTAACTTTTAGTGAAGGGAATTTCAGTACATTTAAAACTTTAGGTATATAGTGAACTGTGGATAGCCGTTTTATTAATCAGAAACCATTAATATAGTTATTATTGTTATTAATATTGTTAAGTGATGTATACATGAATTTAAAAGCTTAATCAAATATGAAGCTTGTATGAAATGATAGGAGCAATTCTACAAGGTAGAAACAAGATAGAAAGTCGAATAGATTTTTATATTAAATTGAATTTACATGATATCGTCGCGAGGCACAAGGCTCCGCCGCTCCTCGCGAGATGTAATATTAAAAGTAACTGAAACGAAATTTTATATTAAATTAAATTTTCTGGACATCTGTCGTACACCCTCCGCATAATTCGGATTAAGATTTGGCATTAATGAATAATTGAATTTTTAATTTCGGTGTTAAGTTTAATTAAATAATTTCCCCTTTGGTCTCGGAGACCGGAAAGTTGGCGGAGCGTGAACACTTAAATCGGAGTGTCGGGCATCCACCCTACAGTTCGACATTAGAGAGACCTGAAAATGGTTTGAATTAAAAGCGGAATGTACAAATAAATTTCAGGCGCTGTGGTTTTCCTTTATTCTTTTTCTAACATTACTGGCGAGTTAAATGTTGATTTATTTGTTTTAATGCATCTGTCACATAGTTTTAACAAAGCCTTTAAATAGGAACAATTTCATTACAATAATCATTTGTTATCTGCCCTATTAGATCAGCCATAGAGCGTTGCTACAAACACATAGGTATTGCTTTAAAAGCATCAACATCACCAGCAAATGCCGATTGCGAGATCGTATACGTTTTGAAACGAATAGCCACTTGGAAAGAATATAAACAGGGTTCATTGAAAAAGCATAACGACGTACCAGCGCTCTCTCGGAAACTTCCCGTTGCCAGCGTCTCGTTAGAAGCGTCCGTCGATGCACCGATTTCCTCCATTCTTCCTACATAATGATCCTCCAGTCGCGAGTGACACTTAATTTCCACATCGCGGAGGGATAACAGGAGGCTATGAATAAATTCATTCCGTATATCTCTCAGTAGCGCAGCAGTCTGCTGAGCTTCATTTTGTTTTAAATATTGAAAGGGTACGTGTCGAAATGTCAATGTTGTTCGCATGCGATTTTGTTTTTGTTACTGATGACTGACTCTCATTCTATAGTCTTAAATTTGGATACGAACTCTCCTTATGGTAATTGCAGTGCAGCCTAGGATCAATAACAACAGCACAGTTTTTCAAAAACAATGAGTCATTGAAAAATGATGGAGAGCCGTTTTAATATTTTCTCTTTAAATATTACTACAGAATGTCAGCTTAAATAATGTACACAGAACATTTAGACAATATTATTAAGAAAGTGGTTAAGTTATGATTGAACGGTGGTATTGTTGAGTAAAATGTAAGTAAACGTTTAACGGAGAATACTAGTAACGTAATGAACCGTAGAGGGAATACCCACGCAAATATTAATATACCCACGCAAATATACACTAGTTAAGTCGAAATAGATAACATCGAAGCCAACAACAAAAGACCTTAATACCTCGGGATGAGGATTATTTCAATATCTCGGGATGATAATCATGACAAGGATAGGTAAGTTCGCAGAAACAAGCGAGGATCGCTCCCCACAAATGTAAGACATACAAATGAAACTCCGAGAATCGTACGAATATCCTAACAGTCCTTTTACGTAACGCCGATCGTGACGCGAGCGATTTATGCCGAAGCACGTTTGCGACTTATCGGCCGCCTATAATATTTTCTCGGAGGATTGCGGTGAAAATTCTTAAAAATGGGGTCACTGACTTTGATACTTGTAGAACTACGTTCTTGTCATTACGCTGGCCGAGTGCCAGGGAATATTTTTATTATGTACGGACATGATACGGGCTGGCTTTGAACAGCGTTTGGGCGAACTGAAAGTGGTGTCAATCCTTGTGGTGATCGTAAGTTCCGACGCCGCGTCCCAAAGCTATGCCGATGGCATAATATTTTAAGCCGAATAATTAAACGGTACTTTATACTAAAATTTGCTACTATATCCTATCCTATTAATATTATAAATGCGAAAGTTTGTGAGTATGGATCTTTGTTACTCTTTCACGCAAATACTACT
>DWEL01000111.1:0-11921 GCA_018245955.1 Myscelus nobilis
AATGTTGTTCCTATTACTTAAGACAAAACTTTTAAAACAAATAATATGGATCTTTAATCTTTATTAAAACAATTTCTTACCAAATCCTCGATACAAGTTGTGAAGACACACTAGATATTTTATGTCGACGTTACATTGTAGAATTACACTAATGCATGTGATGAAAAGGGTACTTTGTAAATAACTTTAAGTCTAGACAGCAAGTCAGACGGAGAAACATTTGTTTGTATGCTTCTGTTACGAATAAACGAATATGATCGATAATCTTCCTAGAAAGGTTTGAAATCGAAATAAGTAACCGTAATTAATATAAGCAAGTTTTTATTGAGATATTTTGTTTGCTGTGGCTTATATGTCATTGAATAAACTAGAAACAATCAAGAAAGTTTTACAGTGAAACTACGTTCTCTTTCTAGTGACGATTTCAGGTAATCGTAAACCACCACAATTTTGCTACAAGGCGAAAATACTGTTTTGGAATTTAAATAGTCTTTGGTTGGATGCCAATGCTGCTAAAGTGTGAAGTTATGTTTCTTATATTTTAGCTGTTTTTAGATAAACAATACATTTTAGGCACATTTAAATTACGCCGCTTATACTGGAAATGAAAACAACACGCACTAATCAAATGAAGGTCTAGGTCGAGGTTAAAAGCTCAGTGAAAGTGCTGTACACCGGTCACGCTACCGACAAGTCGGGCCCCGCCATTACTTCTACCTTTCCCCATTTCCAAAACTGGTTGAGCTCTATTAACTCGCCACCCTCGCCGGATGAAGCTATAAAGGTCACTAGATTTAATTTATTAAGTTAAGATACGAGTATAACATGTTTCTAAGGTCGGCAATTAGAGTCGGCAAAATAGAGTGTGTGTACATAATACAGATGCACTCGTATAAATGTGCGTGCATGTATTTTGATGTGACTAAGTTGATAGTTGGCGATTAAATGTTACTTGGCGATTAATTGTGACATACTCGATATTGTGTAAAGAATAGCAACAAACTTCAGACTTGAAGAGAACACTTATGCAATTGCAACTGCAACACTGCAATTTATTTACAAAATATGTATCTACATACATATATTCACTGCTGAGTTATCATCGTTCATAACTAACATAGATGCAGCGTTCACAAATCATAATAATTTTATTACAAATTAGCGATTAATTTAGCCCGAGTAGCTTGTTCGAGGAAGCGTAGTTAGTTCAGTAATCGCGTTCGTCTGCAGCGGGGAGCGTGTTGGTACGGCTTTTACCCGAGGCTAAGGACTTCATATCGAGTTACGATACGCCGCAACGAGGGTCACGTATGCATCGTCACATGTACACTAGAATCAAATCACTTACACTTATAGAAACATTGGGTAGAATCAGGCATGCGGAATGTGTCAGCTACTTTAGGTTAGTTCTTTGTGGTCCAATATTATGGTCTTCGAAAGTTGAACAGTTTTCTATTATATGGACTGCCAAGGTATTAAGTAAACTTATTGCGATATTCTTACAGACTTGTACGAGATTGGTAGCTATTTTTTCACATAAAGCAGCTCCTCATTTATCTTCTCCTTATGAAATCAAATATGAATGAATATAAAACCTTATGAAATCCAAATAGAAAAATGTTTCAGAAATAACTTCAATGTTTCCCGACTATTATACCAATCTATTTATACTTCTAAATGTAGGTCTGTCAGTAATATGTCGTCTCAGCACCATTATATTTACTTATATTGTCCGTTCTAACCAATGCTATAATAGCTGCCTTTTATAGCAAACGGTAACATGTAATTCAATTTGATATTATTGTCTTTTTTTATTAAGTTAACCCTTTACTTTCTATTGAGCATATATTTAAATGTTTAGTTATTCGCTTTTGGCAAAAAGAACATATACGAGTATGGTTGGAAAGTATATTCTGTAACACTGACTGTACATAATTACACAATTATACATTAAAATAAGGTAAATTATCGTCATCAGCATCATTATCAGTCCACTGCGAGACGCAGTCCCTGCCTCAACAAAGATGCAAAATTTGTTGTATTAAGCACTAGACCGACTGTGTTTTTTCACAAATCACTGTAACTAACTTTCTTAAATACTACAATAAAAATAACCAAAAGGTAACACACCGGAAGCAAGAAGCACTTTCGCATGACGGTAATTCATTATTCTATTTTCATGCCTTTGAATTTAGCCTTAACTTAAACAAAGCTATGTAAATATTTGTGAAAAGCAGTGTCCGGTTTCAAAGCGGGTGGCCAGTACCGCAGATTTACTTTTCGCAACTTTTCTCCGTATTGTAAATATGCATAGTATACGCGTGGTTAGGGCAAAGTTTTAATTTGGCCGCTTTCAGTAAATGAGTAAAACGCTTGAAATATTAATGCTGACTGCGCATTTGCTAACTAAGCTCGGTGAGCTGACGCCATTTTTAATTTATCTAATGCAACAAGTATATAATAAGCTTAACCGAAATTAAGCCGCAAATTAACATAGCATACTGCTTTAGCGTACAAGCGCTATTATTAGTAATTTCAGGCCTCCATTGTAAGGCTTATCATAAAATTATGATCTGAATTATTTGATAATAAACAGAATAATAATTAAACGTACGTACAACAGTAACTTACTTATTCATCAATGTTTTAATAAAAGTAATAATTTGAATATAATATGTAGGTAGCGAAAACAGATCCTATAAACAACTTCTCAGTTCAAATCCATTTAAATATGTCTAGACTGAAGATATGAGTATTCCTATTATACATACTGTCATACATATAATATTATAACATTTTATCAAAGAAATGAGTTTATTTACTGCCATTCCTTTTTTTATAAACATCTTACGACATAAGGATACAATTAATAAACCGTAACCAATAAAGTGAACATATTATGTTAATTTTTTATTGATTTATTGACAAAATATACAAAAAACATTACGTAATAGCAAAATCAATCAATATAACCGTATTAAAATGAAATATTGAACCAGTTTTAATACAGAAGACGATTTAATCTCTATCAAGGACAACATAGATATCTACATAATATGCGCTGCCACAGTTACAATAGCTTGCTTGCTGGTAGTGGTATGACCACCAAGAATTATATTCTGATTTTAGTTGAACATTTAACGTAATACGGTTCAGTATACATATTGGAAATACATACTCGTATATACGGACACTGGTCTGTATTGCTATTTCTCTGCGTAACCCTTTACGTTACACCAAGAACAAATGTTGTGGTTGTTTTAAGAAATAAAAAATGTACAAGTTCAATATTTACTAAAATAGAATGAGTGTTTACGCTATAGGTAACTCGTCAGCACGCCGCAAACAATTTCATTTCGTTAGATGCTTAAATCAGCATAAAATATCTCAAGAAAGTCCACTGACTATTCGACGCGTCTATCAGGTTAGGACCTATCAAGTGAACATAAATTTTGGCGAACGGCCACATTTAGCAACGAAGAATAAGGCGGTCGGTATACACAAAAATCTTGAATTATTGTTCTCTGTAATATTATTTGTTACATTTAGTGTAGGTATATCCCAAGTATATAAATAGCAAACACTGAATACTTTGGTTATTGTTTTAGTTAAGTATTTGATCTGATAACATCCGATCTGATGAATCAATACCCTTTTTACACATTTGTGTTCCAACCAATGGAATAATTATAGCAGATAATAATGGTAACGATTTTCATTGTGGACATAATCTCAAGTAATCATAATAACAATCTTATGAATTTATAAATTTAAAGATGATAATTAGTGAAAGTATGTTAACCAGAGGGCAACTCCCGTGTGCAGCTATAAAAGAAATCCCGCAAAAAGAGCGGAGATTTTAATCAACGGGATCAAGGGATCGGGAATCAAGAGGGATGCTAAGGAAATGTTAACTAAGATTATTAACAATATCTCAAGCAGTCTTTAGTTGTTGCAAATTTGTAATGGTGGTACTACAGTATTGTGAGGATAGAAAGGTGTGCCCAAATTTATTACTAGTTCTTATTTACCGGTCCATACATTACAAGGGACTTTACCTAAGCTATCACATAAAGGTAACTTAGCATATGTTAAAGTGTTTATATATTTTCATTTGAAAATAAGGACACACATGTATTATGAGCGTTATTTTTTTAAATAAGTCTCTTATAACTGAATAAATGAAAGCAGTTTTAGAACCATAATAAGAATAATCGGTAATTAACCTAATATATACTATACTGTACAATAAAACAGTCTCTAAAAGGTGTATCTCAGTTAAGTGTCGGCTTACAGCTTCCGGCGATGTGTTAATTAGCGTATAGAATGTTATAAAACATCCTGTCCAAAGGAAATATCGGAATCGCGACGTTAATCAATGATATTTGTGATCGTATTACAACTAACAATGTTATGCTCACATTATATTTGTGTGCTGTATTCTTTACGTAGTCTTGAGCGTTAAAATCTAACTTACCACTGGTTGAAGAAGTAAATATATTATAATAATTTATGTGTAGTGGCTATGAACTGAAATGTGATTACATTGCTGTTGTTTTCTTTTTTATAATAATTATGATGTACCAGTTTGTAGAACTTTTTGTCTATTGATGTCTTAATGATTGCACCGTTTGTGAATATAACATGTCCAAATGTAATTTCATAGTTTACCAAGTGACGGTTACAGTATAAGCAATTTCAACCTTTAGAACCAACAATAAAATAATTTGATTACAAGCGCTGCTAAAATGTAAGTGTTATATTCCAAGATTTCATATAATTAACTAAATTTCGAGGATCAAGTACATTAATAATCCCGCCTAAGTGTAACGGTTACCCAAGAATCACGGCTGATATAATGAAGACCTGTACTTGCAAACACCAATTAACGACGTAGATTTACCAGGGTAAAGTGGACGATAAATTCATAGCTACTACATGTATGTACCGTATAACCTATTGTGAACTTGGCTCTTTCTGATAAACCTGGGTAGAATTATGTAAGTTACGCTAAATAAAGCCTCAATAATAGTGTACTTCGCTTCAAACCAAAGTGACAATAACGTAGCTTGCCAATTGTATTTTTAATACATTAAGAGTTTATTTCCATTTATATATAAGATACAAATTCTACGTATACTTTAATTCTGTCTGATATTTCTTATGCAATACCTGTGGAAGAAATAATGCATAACATAGAAATGCTAATTAATTAACTTCAGCTTGGGTACTTAGAAACGAAACGGCCATACTTGATTTCCGTGTTCCTATTTCCTGTTTATATTATGTACATTCGATATCGCAGTGTACTTGTATTAGAAAATAGTTTTATGGAAATATAAGGATATGCAATTACATAGAGAATGTGCAAGCTCAATTTTTTTTTATAAATAACTAACGTTGAATTAGTAAGAAAGTTTATAAAATAGTTGTGTCCTGCACTAAACAACAAATCTGTCACATGTCATTGTTGTCTGCCTATCGAACCCTTATTCGTCCGCTGCTAGATGCCACTGACTGCTTAAAATCTAAGCAAAATATGATGTATATGCACGGCACATCGAAGCATACAATTTCTTGTGCAATCGCCAAACAAACCAATTAAATGATTTTATGACAATAACGTCTACAGTGGTTTAAAAGGTCCAAGGATATAAACAAACAATAGAAACGGGAATAAATTTCCATACCGTTAAATTTCAATTACTTTTACCATTTACAAGACCTGGCGATGACTTTAGCTATTAAAACGGTACTTTTGTAGTTTGCATAGACCTGGCTATTCAACGTAGTAAAAATATTTGCTTTTTATGAACAGTAATATGCATTAAATTTACAATAAGGCAGTAGCAACTTGTACATTGAAAGTATGGGTCGCCGATCAGCCTAAATTTTAATTGCTCTTATGATTTAATTGTTGAAATGCTTGTAGTTTAACGACTGGTGGATCAGGATAATAACTAGTTTCGACTACTTATCTGATTACGGTACGAGAGAACATAAATATTGACAACTATTTCGATAGCAAGGGACCGAAGTTATAGCTCAGAGAACCGCGTAGCGCTCAAGGCATATGTCTAAAAGTGGGCTGATGACTGCTAATAATGACGATGTTGGTAATTTTAATTATAGAATCTTTTACGGTATTCCAGCGTCGCAGATCTATAAGCATTTCGATAAAATTTGATATATTAAACACCCCCTAAAGCTCATTCGCCAGGTAATAACAAAAAAACTCAATAACAAAGTTCGATTGACAGGCGCCTTGAAAGTTTTAATTAAAAAATGTTGTGTTAAATTTATCCACGTAGAGTTACCGTCTTCCGATACCTGAGCTGGATGTAATTAGTTTAAACTAGCGAGAGATTAGTAGCGGAAAAATTTGTTAACCTCATTTTGGAACAGAACTATATCGGAGTAAAGTGTTCTGGTTGCATAAAGTAGTCGGTTAAAATGTAATCTGCCGATTTCCACAACTCGACGTAGTAATCTTCAATACAGTTCAGTACGTGCCAAAGCAATAATGGGACATATACTCGTGTACTGTAAATATCTGACGCATTCCAGTGTTGCCATGTGACTACATAGTTTTTTATATATTAATAATCCTGTAGACCCTTGCCCCCTTTCTCCCACTAATGCAAGAATGTAAATCGTATAATATTCTTTCCCTCTACCATATAATCTTCAAAATACAATTGGTCCATACGACGCTCGAGTAAAAACCCATTTAGAATCGTGAGCTCTTCTACTTAATTAAATGGTAAAACATCCCACCAAGTTACATCTACCATGTAGTGTGTAATTATGAATAACACTTGAACTATTTCCAGCTGAACGTCTGCTAAAAGTAATTTCTTAGAGAAATCAGCAGCAACTTTAGGTAACAATCTTTTTCATCATCAGAGCTAGGTGTATTGCATTTCTGCTAAGATAATAGATGTTTGGCTTCAATAGTGAAAACAATTTAAAATATAAATATAAACTCTTTAATACAAGGCACTTAGCGGTTATCACAGCAAGCGACTCGTTAGGCACGGCCTCGATACCGCCGGATGGTGGACAAACTTTCGTGAACGTTCCCGTACTTCAGACGACACGTTAAGCAGTCGTTTTCGGTTGTTTCGTTAAGTAACCGTCTTCAAACCTTCTTTGGTGCGGCTTAAAAGTTCCAAAAGACGGGTCCACTAACCCATAAATGGACCAATTCACACTAAGTTACTAAAGTCTCGGTCCATTAATTTTGAAGAAAAGGTTCATCAATAAGAATTATTGGTTGTTAGGGTAAATACTAAAATTATCCGTTTTAATATCTGAAAATATTGAAGATGTAAGCTTAAAAAACATGGAGTGTATATTGGCATTGGTACGATTTTATTTGACTAA
Source organism: Myscelus nobilis (assembly GCA_018245955.1). Taxonomy (NCBI): domain Eukaryota; kingdom Metazoa; phylum Arthropoda; class Insecta; order Lepidoptera; family Hesperiidae; genus Myscelus; species Myscelus nobilis. The sequence goes on from DWEL01000111.1 coordinate 7,387, forward strand.
TAAAACTGCTGTCGCCACCCAGCGGTTGCAAATTGGATTGACTTTGTGTGAAATCTATCTCCGCTTCCCACAATGCGTTTTGCACCGGGACAGGATATATGTAAGTGATCCTTTTTCCCTATGTATCTACCTTATGCGAAAGGAAATGGACACATATTATTGTTTAGGGAACTGCTAGGGTCTGTAATGTTTAATATTGTGTAATGTTATAACTCATAAATAATTTGTAATGTTTTATAAAAATAATAGTTATTTTCGATTACAAATTACATTACGTTTGTAATAAAATATTTTTATTAGTATACTGAGTTTTATTAGTAAAAGTAACATTGCATGAGTTGAAATGAAGTTCTTTAATCACCTTTCGTAAGTACTAAATTAGATTACTTACATCGAGTATCCGGTTTTAACCATCCAAAATCCACGCTATTACGTGTAATAAATATATATGAAAACAGGTTTCGAGGCACAGATCGTTTTGTAATCATTATCACTTGCAGAATTTCATTAAAATGAAGTTTATATAGCACACACAGTTTAGGTAAATATCTAACAAGTTACCAATTGAGCTTTGGTGAATTTCCGCTATGAGGAACGGCTAATACTGCATGAAAACGCCTTCTATCTTTTGTTGTCGTATTTTGCATCGTAAGTGGACATTTACGGCAAAGTGTGTTCGGTTCCTGGCACATAATGTTGTTTCGCCTGAACCGAATGACCCTGCTTTCCTACATTTGGCTGCAAACGTAGTTGTAACATTTCAATGTACGAGCATTTCAAGAAACCAGTTTTCCTAACAAAACCAAACGTAAATTTATATTTCAGGTATTTAAACTATATTTTTCGGCAATCCGATATTCACATACGATAAGGCATGACTCCTTCTGCTTCTGGCTTTAGATGTTTATGTTGAGGAGGTTGGTTAAACTTGCAGGTGTTAAACCAATTCTGTATTATATTAAAACGAGGATAACAACACTGTTTCCTCCAGTACATAACTGTGTTGGTATTGTTGTGTTTCGATTGTGCCCGATTTGATAGTTATACAGGTGGCTAAATAAAATATTCAAATTCTCATAAATATTTTTTTTCTTGAGGATTTCCTTGTGTTGGTGTGGGTGTGGGTTACAGTAGCAAGATCACAGAAAGAAATACGGATTTAAGCACAATAGAAAGAGGCGTAGGTCAAACAATGAGTGACTGACAGAATATTGATATATAGTACAGTATATAATGTTTATCCGCAGTCCGGTTCTCGTACCACAATTATACAATAGCCTCATTTGGAGTCAAAAAACGGTTCTCGGAATTATCGCGATTAATGTTATGTATTTTTTTTCGTTTCTGACTAATTTTAAATACACTTTTTTTCAAAGCAATAACATAGATTTGGGGCATATGACTTGATAAAATGTCACTCAGCCTCCATGCGCTGAATATCGGGCCTTCCCTTGCTTCATCTCAATGAATAGAAAACACTAAAACATCAACATAGTACATGTGTATCATTTAACATGTATACAATTTTTAAATGTAAAAGTAAAATGGTGCAAAACATAGAGATTTGTCTGTAATCATAGATCGCTTTCCCTCGATGAAACTGTTGGGTACGGAAATCGGCGCGGAGGCTTTATTTCGCGACTGGCCACTCATCGCGGCAACCCGAGCGCACCGCGACATTTTCACGTAATTGACACTTTACAGCGATTGAAATGTTTTGCGATGCGTTTATTTAATGGTTATAACATTAAAAACTGGATATTTAAACTGACGAACTTGCTCGATAGCTCATCAGTTCGTAAACACCCCACAACATGATATTCTAGTGTGAGGGATCAACATTTTATTTTTGTACCCTTGTTGTTCATGAATAAGTGTAGGTATAACTAGAATGAGAACATTAAAAAGGAGAAGTTAAAAATGTTAATATTCGGTTGTCGCATATCGAAGTGTTTTACTCTAATTCCAGCTGGGCCCCGCGATGTTTCCCGCGCAAATTCCGATCAGGTGGGAATTTCGAGATAAATACAAGTTATATGTGGGCCTATAACGTCCTGTATCTTCTGTGAAAGTGACATTGGAATCATTTTAGCCATTTGCCAGATTAGCCCGGAGAAGCAGGCAGATAAAAATTAAGCAAGTGTGTTAGTGTTTTAGTATCGTCTACATAACTATAAACACTCGAGAATCCAGATGTTTCAGAATCACAGACAAATATTTAAATTTTGTTTACATGTATACATTTACCGACAAAGCGCACATAATCCTATCGTGATTGAAAAAAAATCAAGGAAAACAATACACATGCACCTAAAACTATTACCAGTGAATGCAGTTTTGAACTGTTGGAATTTTATGGTAGGTACTTGTTCTTACAAAGAATACTTATTTTTATCTGTTACAGTATATTATAATATACTATACACTGTATACTGACTCGGATACTAAATTACAGTAGGGCGTGTATGTCTATCATAAAGCTACAATGATTAAAATATGATAAACTATATAACTAATATGTACGTTTTAGAGACAAAACATAGCATCACTTACGAGGAGACATATAAATTTTCTCAAACAAAGACATAGGTCGTAACTTCACTTGGTGTCTCGTAAACATCTAGAATGTGTTGTTGAAGCAATCCGTGTAACAGTGAGAAACGTCAACTTATATCCCATCGAATAAAATGCACCGCCGGGAGCGCACGTATACTTATATTATTGCACAAAGTCAATCCAATTTGTTACAACGGCGCTGTGGTCGCAGCGGTTTTATTTCTCTAGCACGTGGGTGGCGCTCGACAAAGAAGTCCTCATAAAATCAATGGCCGGCGTAATCTCTATCGATACGCAATATGTAACATCGAGTGCCATTATAAGGGTACCTTGCGGAAAGCCAATCTTCTTTGGATCTTACGCTTTATGGGCCTGAAATAATTTTCAACAAATTTCACATCATAATTTGAAGAGCATTTTTTATATACGCATTTCGTAATACGTCTGCTAAATTCTGTTGGTTAGGTGTTAGCTAGAAACAGTTAGTGGCTAGTAACAGTTAGTAGCTAGTAACAGTTAGTAGCTAGTAATACCTAGTAGACTGGCTGGAGAATTCTTTATGGATCTAGTCTATTACAGTAAATAATAATATTTATTTTTAGTCACATTTATTTATGAAATATTTAGATTTTTACCGATTACATCACTAGAGTTCGAATCTCTGGCAGGTCTATCAAATTTTACTCAGCCATGTACATTTTTAAAATAAAATGAGTATTTTATCTTTAGTACGTACATGTACGTACATTTCAGTTACATTAAGTGTACGAGTGTACACTTGAGTGAGAAAAGGAAAGCAATCAGTTTTTCATAACGTTATCAAAGGCGGCGGATGGCCAGCCTGGTTGACTGTGGCCTTAACCTTTCTCATTGTGAGAGCAAATGGCTGATCAACAAAAGAATGATAAGTAAATAAATGAGAGAAATACGTCGCTGCAGATCAGTCACATGCGTTGCTACTCAGTCATGAGTATGAAATTGGGTCGCTATTAGTAACCAGGCAATTTTTAGTAAAAAATTGGATCACACATATTTGAGAAATAATGACGCGTCGTAGCCACGGGCAGTGTCATCATTTCTCTTGCAAATGGTCATTTTTACGAGATCATAAAAAGGGACACTTTTTACGATGCTCGCGATTCACAGCCACGTTTAATTCTAATAGGTCAAAAAATCAGTTCATATAACCTGAAAATAAATGTGTAACAAGTAGGTGTGATAATCACGCTACGTTTTTTTAATGTATGATTTTGAAAATAGACAGAGTACAAGAAGGATACTTTAATAAATTCATTTTTCTTTTGAATGAATTTAGCATTACATATTTATTTTATTTTTTATTACGTATTAAATATTTCACTTTCGTTAAACATTAGTAATAACTTCATAGATCTTGAAAAAAATTTTTAAATTTAATATTGACGTTTAGTAGACATGGGTGATACGGCTCGATCGAACTTATTTAAAAAAACTATAAATGTACATTTAATAGAAGTTTTCTATATGCATATGTATATTTAATACAAAAAGAAATTGAGTGGCTGACCTACTGATCAACAGACACCTAAAATTATTGAAGCAAGAAATTTTGCGCAATCGTTATTAATATGACGTAAATGAGCATTAAGAAGGGATTTCTGGTGGTTCATCCCCTGAGGGGATAAGATAGAAGAAGAACATTTCTTTGAGTATTCGTAACTTTTAAAGTTAGCAAGGTAAAAATTACTGTTTACATTTACGATTGAAAATAAACGTGGTAATAAAAGTTTACCAGAATACTTTTTTTACATCGATCCCTTAGAGGGATAGTTTTGCGAGAATTGTAATTTTTTTAATACAAAAGTGAATATTTGAATGTAAGGTTACGGTTGGTTGAAAAATTCAGCCGTCTGGTCACCCCAGCAGAGGCTCTGGCTAGTCTGGTATTGTGTGTTAGGGGGTCCCAAAATATTATTATTAGATCACAAATCTTCTACGCC
>DWEL01000112.1:0-11918 GCA_018245955.1 Myscelus nobilis
CGAACCGTACTCGTCTTCTACCACCTAGTAATTTTTGTTTTGTCTCTCCGTTTATTTCCGTTATATCTAAAAATATTCCTATTACGAATGTTGTCGTAACAAATGAAGAACAATATTTATTTGTTGTAAAATAATCCCCTAATGTGACCACGGACCGCGTAGCGCCTGCGTCTCTACTGTCCCACTTAACAACACGTCAAAAACATTCGCCCCTTAATTTACCTTTTGTCACATGCCTAATAACAAAGTTTGTGAGGGGCGCTGGAGTTAACATATTACTGTATGCTTTTACTAACTTTCGGCACTTTATAAAATACATGACAACATTGTGTGTATAATACGCAGTTAAGGCATAAGGATATTTCTTTAATATTCAAACTAAAAGAAAACATGTTACCAACTGTATTGTAAATTAAAGGCTACGTAAATGTAAACATAGAATTTGAAGTTTTCAGAAAATTTGTCTTTATTATCCGCTCTTACTATTCTTATGGTGTGGCTGTTTAGATGTTTACATGCTTAGAGAGCTAACCGTCACATGCCTAGATTATCCAATGTAATGAAGTATTGGTAAGAAACAATTTTAAAAAATCTGCTGCGCCCAAGGTAATTAATCACCATACTTCCACCCTGTCATGGACATGTAAGTACAGAAATGAGTTTTCCAGGCCATTCATGATTAGTAATGTCGTTACATAAAAATGTTCCGTCCTAGTAACCAATGACCCGCCTGACAACCTTTAACATAAAGAAAATAGAAAAAGCTGTGAGTATGTCGTGGACATGTGCCAGATAGAAACTATGCCTACTCCAATTAAGAGGTCAAAACAATTTTGTGACATTTCCATTTAATATTCAATGTTAACCCACTTAACATGAAATTGGCAACATATCAAACCCATGTTGCAGCTCTGCCTATAGCTATCTTATTTCTGATATTGTTGAGGCATTACTCGCATTACGTATCGCTCATCCTAAGCAATCGTAACGATTTTTAAATGGAAAAAAGTGCGTCAAAATTAAATTAGACAGATTAAAAAATTCATATTTTTCGTATAAAAATCTTAATATATTACGTAAAATGCTCAAATAATACTGTAGATTAAAAAGGATTTCTAATTTATTGGAAATATGGTTTCGATTTCTCTAAAATTATTATTCTCGCAAGGTTTCCTTGAAATACCAATAAAAACATATAATTAAGGGTTGGCACGCACGGAAACAGGAAAAAACATGCACCGAACTGGCCATGAAATGACAACATGAAAATGGAACACTTAATACTTTTCAGATTCTAATGAACGCCAAATATTTCACTACTGTAAATATAATTCTAAACTGTATATATACATTACATAGCTCATATAGATGTATGTATAAATAAGTAACATTTTATGAAATGTCGATACTTCATACAAAACATAGACATGCAAATGAAACATATAACCGCATATTTAGAAGCTTCACAAAGTGCTAAAATATTTATTTTTTTCCAAAAGAATACAGAAAGCATTGTGAAATAACATAACACTGTCAGTTTATAAAGGCCTCGTCTTAAGAAAATTATGCTAATTTAGAGTCCCTTAAAAATCTCGGGAAACGGCTTACTGTTGAAAATAATATAATGGATTTATAAAACGCAAATTCGAATACAGTTTTATTTTTGAAACGGATTTATTTAGACAATTAACATTAATAATTAAACTATAAAGTCTTAAAACACTGACTATACCTTATAATCATAAATAATATTCTATAGAGAACTACATAATATATCAATATACCTATTTGATAACGTGCATGTTTATAATTAGACTTTCTACAAGCTTCGTCAATATGGACAGCAGCCAACATACTAGACACTAATTTACATGCAATTATTAAGTGACTGTTTTCGCGTCACGAAGATTTTTTACGACACCATATCACCACTATATTACCTACATTAACAGTTTTACTATAATAACTTTACGAAAGCAACTTTTTAGAAATAATATTTATGACAAATGTACATATTTAGAGTTACTTAAATATATTTTTATTATTGCATGGCAAGAATACATTAACATCGCACCGGACCCCAATGTCGAATCAAGTACGCTCACTGTTTTCCAATAATATACATACATATTATATAAAGACCGGATATAAACTTAGGAAAGAACTAAGGTATTATTATTATTAAACTAAAGTATGACTGGGAACATCCTTAAATGTACGAGTACTTATTACTTATTTGGGGCCCTACCCACATATTTTCTGGTCCCTAGCACCTGGATGCGTTATATTGGTCCCGATTATTTCAGGTTGATCATTAATTGCCTAATCGGGTGGAAAATTTTTAACCTGTCCTTCTATCTTATACAAAACGCTGATCTCATGGAACCAATAATTTTGTTTTTGACATCAGTAACTTCAAGTCCATGGAATTTTTCATTACGTAATAATTGAAATCCCCAAACAACGTGCCAACTCCATCATCACATTGCGATAGAAGAATGATTACAATTAATACCAAGCTTGAATACGTGGCAGCTACAAATATTCACACATTATCCATGCATTGCCTAATACTCATTAATGTTAAAGCAATTTAATACTTGCGTTGTAGATATCCTATTATTTCCCACATATCTCATAATTGCATTAGAGATTATCTTATCTTTCATCTTAGTATCCCCTCAATGAATTTAATTATTGCATTTTGGATATCTTATTATCTTCTTAATTAATTCTCGCCGCAATGCGCAACTAGAGCGGCTTAAAGTGTGTTGTTGTTTCGTCCTTGCATCTACGGATATACCAACTTATGCGCAAACAGTGTGTACAGGTGCAACGTCTTCTCGTCAGTGCTGGCCAAACTTAGAGTCGTGCCCTCTCCAGACTTGCGGAGCTATCCCTAAAGTGCCTCAAACAATGAACTCTAAGACACCTCGTAGTAATTAATCATATGAAACGAATCTTGTCCATACTCGTAGCTTTCAAACAAGTGAATGTTTTGTGCGCATTATTGTTCTCAACAATCTATGTCATTTTATATTAGGTGACTCTATTCGGTCTAATATTTCTGTTAGCATATCGAACACCTACCCATACTACACCTTAAATCTATTTTATAAAAATTACTCGTAAATAACTGTCTGTCTTCTCACACCGGTATTTCTACTCAACTTCTGAAATTAACAGAAACTTTTTGAAAATTATTTATTCTTTGTATTCTCTTTGCCGTTAATGACAACTACATCGCATGCGTGCGATCTTTCGTCCGATTTGCATGTATTATTATTTGGTAGTAATTGAGCCTTTACCTTTTTAATTGGACCGATATTCTGCGACGCGCTTTGAATATACTCGTAGTAGGTACTTCCGAATGGAAGTAATCAATTTGCTAAAGCACAAATGTTTGTTGTAAAATTTTCGATATCTACTGCATGTATTACGCAGCATAGAATTATTAGCTACATAAGATTCAATCAAATCCTGGCTCTTTTTTAGATTGTTTAGACTCAAATAAGCATTGCTTAACGATAAATTCTAAAATTTAATTACAAAGTGAATATGCCATAGATATATTGTAATGAATAGTCATAGTCAGCTTAATGAAGCTGTCATTGAATTTGATTGAATTAAGAAAACCTGTACATCCCCTGATAGCGAAGACCAACCCACGCCATCTGTGGTTTGTAAACCTATAATATCTGATAAGACTAAGTTTATTTTTACGCTATGTTTCGTCGCAGAAAAGCCGCAACACAGAACTGTTACCGGATGGTACGAGCGTAGTTTACGCGAGCCACCTCTACATCCGCCGTTACACATTTATTAAAACACACCTTGTACTTTGTTCGTATTAAGAGAAACTACTATTTCTTCAGTATCCAGTCATATAACAATGTGATATCGTTTGAATACAAATTAAATATAAAAATCAAACTTTAATTCCAACGCCACAAAAGAATCTAAAGCGCATCTAGTTACAGAGATATAAACGGATTTGATAATTTTAATTGTAATTTGAAAAACGCTTTTTAATAGATTTATACAAATTTAAAACTGTATTTATTTATTTCTTGCAGACTACCTCGATATGCTGTGGCGGGGAAGAAAGGCAGGGCGGGCGGGTTAACCATCACTCCACATGCCGACAAATCTCTGCAGTCAGCAGAAAGGTAACCTTTTGCCTTAGCTAGCTTTATTCTTATATCTAGTTATTCCTACTTCTTTTGTTAACTGAAGGGTCTATTCAATGTTTGCAATACAAAGAGAAATACAATAACATATATACATATTATGTACAACCATTTGTTGTGTAACGAGACCAATTGACTGAAGGGTTGTAATTTGAAATATATTTAAATAGTTTTAATGATACAAAACATCATGTAATGGAATAGTTTTAAATTTTATTACTCATAATCATGGTTGTGTTACTTTTTGAGTATGTATATAAAAGTATTAAAAGCATTGGTTTCATCAAGAAAACAATTTTATCGAAATTAGTAATGATCGATAAGATGTTAAAATTCATTTTATGCAACTTCAAGGATAACTTCTCTCTAAATACTAAAATGAATATATGAATAAATTATTTTATTCAAGAATTCTTAAAGAGGCTTACTGTTTATGTGAAATCTAATGCAATACGCCCTTTCAATAGCTAAGACGTAGATTAAGTATTATTTTGTTTTTCACGTGTTTCCAGGAAACGTTTCAAGTGTAGGTATGTAATTGATATTCGGTGCACTGCAAAGTTTAATATATTGTCCTTTCTCAGTAGAGAAACGCAATAATTCGATGCTAAAAATTGGTTTTATTTTGTTGGGATTAAAGCTATTCTTAAATTTATTTTTATCATAAATAAATATAACTAAAACATCTGTCGTTTAACTTCATACTAACTTCTTTATAATAGTTCATAACCAATTAACACAGTACTGACGTCACATTTGACACTTTTGAAAAGTAGGTCACGTATTAAATTTTGAATTTCAGAAAAAATATCATGTTTAAACTGGGCTCGTCGCACGCTACCTAGTCAATATGTTGGAAACCCATTAAATAAACTGGAAAAATATTCATTTTTAAACGTAAATAAAACTACAGATTCGGAAAGAATTTGTGTATGTACCGTATTATATGTTATATAATTTTATTTTAAAAGAAATATAGTAACGTTGCAATTACATTACCATAATTACATTTCTTCTAAACATCAATTCATAATTATCTGCTCAAAAAGAAACATATTGTTTAAAACATCCTATTACTAACATAATTAATTACCTAAATACATATGCTTACTTGTTACATTAAAATATAATACCCAATCATATTTTTAGTATCATATTTCACTTAATTAGCTCATGTCCAACACTCACTCATTTTTCCGAGTCATGTGATGTCATGGGATGTGCCATTGCTACTTAATAGGTACGTACATTTTACATAAATTACAATTGTATATCATTATCTGTCTTCGTATTGATTTATGATATAATATGGGACGAAAATAAGTTAACCGAGTTAATATTGTACACTGCTTAACTGAACTGTAGTTGTAATTCTTTTACGTAATTGAATATTACATTTGTGTGTTTTAGATGTCCTAATATGGGTTGGTCATGCGTGGTGGGACGCGCCGTGGCCTTCTTCCTCATGCTCAGCAGAGTGTCTGCGCTAACATCCGACATGTAAGAACTTGTGCACTTTTTTTAAAATCGCTATTCCATAGTCTTCAAAACGCAAAACGTATTGTACTTACATTTTTAAGATTGCGCTCTGTTAATCGCTTATAGGATCTAGTTCAAAATGTTATCAATACGAGTTGCTCTATGTTGACCATGTTGGAGGGTTTTTCGAACGAATATAACCCACGTATGATACATATGAGTAAAAGTGTAAAGGGCGACTGACAGGCGGCGGAGTGGACATAACGCTATGACCGGCACCCGGCCACTGGAGCGTAAAGTTCCTCGCTCCATTTATAGACCTTCCCATGCTACATGCATATGTAATTTCACAACAATTTATGAATAATAAGTTTCGTATACTTACTTACTTTTAATATATCCAGTACTTACATAAAAACTATATATAGTGGTGTACAGGCAATAACGATTACTAACGATAATCGTAGGCGACGTTTATTAGGATTTACCATATCTTCATGTCCAGACGCTATCCTTTTTTAAATCATACACAATTTAATTTGTAGAAGTGAAGCAGAAAATTACCAGCATCAGCAAAAACTCGCGATGTTACCCAGCCAGTCAAAATATTATGTATAAGTACCCGATGCAAACTTCATCTCCACAGTCCGCAGGCCCCGAAATAATCTCTCCTAACTTTTGATTAAATCGTTTATCTTACGGAATATGATCTACTATACTGTAAATACTATAAGATCTACTATACTGTAAATACTAAATGTAAATACTATAAGTCCTGTTAATACGTAGTTTCTTTGAAGTTCGGATTAGAAGGTTTGGGAAGTATTCGTATATTGATAAAAGAAATAAATGGGAATAATACGTACTTACGATATTTTTGAGATTATCTATTTACTATTTATTTGTTTATTTACATTTTACTGTAACGTGGGAAAGTACAAAGGGTGACCTTTATGCCTCATGGCATTCGCTACCAATCAACCCCTGGGAGATGGTAAAAGGTAGCGGTAATATGTACTCATTTGATGGAAGATAACAATAAAGATACGATTTCCTAACGGCTGCATATTTTATGTACCTACACATCTTATAAGAGGAAGTACAATAATACTAATGTAAAATCAATACGAGGTTTGCCACTCGATGTACCCACACTTTGAATCCAGTTATGATATTCGACGTTGATAAATTATACGTAAATGCAAAGTAGGTTCCCATCCCGATTCTCATAAATTATGAATGATCGCAACAAATAACTAGTACAAAATTTATCTGCGTTGAACTATTGGTAATATATTTTCACATAGTAATGTGCGGTAAATGATGAGTCAGAAATAAATTTAACCGCGTCGAATTTAAAAAATACACATAAATATTTTTTTTATGAATTCTTAATTACAAAGATACTCTTAACTACAATAACAAGGTTTTAACTATAACCTAAAATGTTATATATGTTGGTAGCTTTGCAGCGGGGAAGTCGGATAAAGAAATATTGGACAACCTTCTCAAAAACTCCCGCTACGACAAAAGACTGCTTCCACCAGTAGACGGTAAATATAATTTAAATTATATGGATAATGTTCTATCAATTCTATATACATAAAAAATTCATAGCGATGTCCCGAGCATAAAGTAAAATTTACGACATGGGGAAAAAGATATCCTAGACCCAATCATCGAAGTAATATAATATTGCAGATCCAGAATTCTGTTGTGGTTTAACATCCCCGAACGACTCTCTGGCACAAAATACTATCGGACTTTCCTCTCTACGGCCTCGATCGTACAATCGTGGTGCGTTGTGTTTTATGTTTATGAAAAGAGAAATCCTATTCAAGCAAATCGTAGTGTTATACGTACCACCGCAATATCTTCTTTGCACTATTTTCGAATATATATGTTTAGATTATGTACCTAATTTTAGATGGATCTTTGCTTTACATCTTTCGACCTGTTTCTGCCTTTCTATGCCTAAGCGACTGGTATGATGTTGATTTGGTTTTAGTCAGCACTCTTCTGAATGTTGTAGTAATTGCACACGGATAACTTTTGTACACTTTGTTTTTTTTTTACGTACTTATCTCATAAACGGCAAAGATATTAACATCTTCATGGCAGCTACCACCTCATCTCTAAATTTTTTCACCGTCTACTATGTTTTTCTCTTTTCACGAACATTAAACACTTGTCTAGTAAACTAATAGCCGTAAATAATACTTGTGAAGTCGGATCTGCCGTTTTCTTTAAACTTGTCGTGTCTTTTAATTTTACATTATATAGTACTATCCTTACTATAAAAAAACAGTAAAAATATTACATATGATGTTTTATCTTAAATAGAACTTTCTAGACAACTGACATACCGGATAATGTGGCACATTTCTTTTTTCTTGAAGCATGATTAATGGCCGTGAGTGTATTGTTTCCTTGTATCTGTTATGTTTGACGCTTAGATGGTTTATGTTCAGAATTTCCCCTATGTACAAAGCTTATTTTATACTATCCCGTTTCAGTTGCATTATAATTGTCTTACGTACTATATACGTAACGTATACCTACGTGTATGTATGAATATAAAAAATATGTACGCCCTTATTATATATTCTGTATATATTTACAGGTGTGCTAACCGTAAATGTTAGCGTGCTACTTCTTAGTTTAGCATCTCCAGACGAATCTAGTCTTGTAAGTATTTTTATTTCCGTCCAGTAAATCTTAAATAAGTAGGTATCTTATTGCAATATTTACTACTTAACAACTTTACGATAATTTAAAGATATTTATTTTATTACAAATATATTCAATTTTATGACTAATACTTCATTAATACAATATGTATTTAGGAAATTGACTAAGAAGCTGTTTCAGTGGTGTTCTATTAGACATTTCAGAAAATTAACGTTGTAAGGGTCACATGTAACGCGTAGCCAAGCTACAGCGCGCTACGTTTTTGTAGGTAACATGCTACGGACATGTGCAAATAGTTTAATTAAACATTGTTTCTTGTAAAAGAATAACAGTTACATGAATTTGTATGACAAATAACAAATAGCAACGTTGAATATTCCAGAAATACGAAGTCGAGTTTCTTCTTCAGCAGCAGTGGTACGATCCTCGTTTGCGGTATTCGAATCAGTCTCATTACGATTTTTTAAACGCAATACACCACCACGAGGATATTTGGTTGCCAGATACTTACTTTATCATGCATGGTGACTTCAAGGTCAGTACAAGTGAAAGAATACTTCCTTTTGTAATAGAGAAATAGTGTTCTTCTAGACAAAACGTGAACTGTTGATATTTAAAATGTAGACTGAATGTACGAGTATGAGTATTGTAAATGACATTGTATTCTATAATTGTCTAGAGAGATCTATCTTATCTTAATTAAAATTCTTTAATGCGGGTAATATTCAATTGAATATATTATGACGTTGAATGAGTCGCATGTGTACATTTGACTGATAATATATTAGCAAGTGTCTCGTACAAAATTGGACTTTACCCGTTTTAAAAATACCTACATACATGTCATATAGATGCTTGTGATAATAGTTGAAAACAGCAGTCATGGTATTTCAGGATCCAATCATACCGATGCATTTCGCGTTGCGTATCTACCGCAACGGAACAATCAACTATTTAATGCGACGACATCTCATCCTGTCCTGTCAGGGGCGGCTCAACATTTTTCCTTTCGATGACCCACTGTGTTCATTTGCCTTAGAAAGTAGTGAGTAAAACGTATACCTAATAGATACGCACGCTTAGCTGTTGGAAAGGTAACTATATTATTGCTATTTGTATGTTTCTGCATCTAAATAGCTGTAATCTAATTGTAGTTAACTAGTGTTATACGAGTAACTGTGTTCAATTGCAACTATTTGTTTATCTTCGTTATTTTTATTAACATACATAAATACAAGGAAGTGTGCGCTTTAAAATCAGTTACAAAATTATACTACAAGCAATGTACAGGTAGTATAATTTCATTTCAGTATCGTACGAGCAATCGGCCATCACTTACGTGTGGAAGAACGACGAAGACACTCTTCGCAAGTCGCCTTCTCTCACGACTCTCAATGCGTATCTAATTCAGAACCAAACTATTCCGTGCCCGATCAAAGCCAGCTGGCGAGGTAACGTTCACTCGGTTTATATCTCACATCAACATCGCTTATTGTTACTCGTACATCAGAGATATCATCAATTTTGTAAAATATCTAATCGGGATGTGCAGTAGATCAGTATCACCGGAGACCATGGGCGTAGCTTATTTTGTTTGCCTTGTAAGATTCACAAAGCGAATTACTGTAACGTTCATGGTGATAAATAAAAACATTGAAGACTAGACAAATATAGAATAATATCACAGAACGTTATTGATTAATAAACGAATTATGTTACATAACAAAATTGAACATCGGCTATTTTTAACATTTTTTACAACGTAATAATGTTTTTTTTTTCATTTTTTTAAATGTAAGAAACAAGATATTCCATGTAATTAAGCCACATACATCCCGTTCTTCAATCGGACTTTGGTGGATCCATGAAAACGTTTGATTCCGTAGCTATGCCCATGCCAGCGCTCTTAGAGTTTAAACCCGCACTATGTTGTAGTTTGCACAAGAAGAGGGCCAACGTTTTTTTAAAACTTATTTAATATTCTGATTAACTCTTTTCAGCTTGGTCTTGATTTGTGTAACAGTTTTTATTTCAACTTCATTATAGGTACTTAATAAATTATGTACTTGCGTAAATATCATAATACAGATATTATCATCAGATATTGATTAGTAGACGCTTCTAGTGACGTTATTGGTTATAATAGCTAGTAGAGAGTTCAGCATGTTCATCCATCAGTACTTATGTCATACATTGAACATTGCACCTCAGTTATATTCACACGATTTTCTACTGAGAATTTAAATGTATACAAAGATAAACGTTGATTGTAAGAATTTTGTTCTTCAACTCTTTCCAAGCAGCTGATGGTATGTCACTTTACGAAGACGATGAAGAGCTGACATGTAATCTTTGCCAGAGACGCTTTGAGGAGCAAGGTACCTTCTTGAATATCACCGGACGACAGTCAGTTGAATCCGGTGTCTTCATAATTAAAATATATTCTCCGCTTATGTGTGAGTAAATGCGCTGTTGTGTAGTAACACGACAAACAAAATGAAATTCCGGTGAAAAGCGACAATATGACAACACCGAGGTATCCATTACACCTCATTGATCATCCTTTATTCAATCATTACTCGTCTTGGCAACTTCTGTGCACGTTTGTTTGAATGCACGTGATAGATAAATAGCTAGTTCATATCGAGACAAACCCATAACACTACCGTAGGTATGTTCGTACGCATCTGTGAAACACAACACAACACGCGTTACTCTTACATACGGAATGGTAGTTATATTAGTTGCTGATTTCTGTTTTAGTCAGTGTAAATAAAATGGATCGTTTTACAAGGCCACTGAACGGAGTTACTTGGAATTTACCATCGCGCCAATTTACTCGGGCTCTATGTCGACTTTTTAAACACGAACAAAATGCAACGTCAATGTTATTTTGCAAAAAATGTTGAGAACGTATCACGTTGTACGTTGTTCAAAATTTACGGAGTATATTCACTTCACAGGTAACTACAGCTGTCTAAAGGTGGATCTAATTTTTACGAGAGACCGAGCATTCTACTTTACCACAGTTTTTATTCCCGGCATAATTCTGGTGACCTCTTCCTTCATCACATTTTGGCTGGAATGGAACGCGGTACCGGCCCGTTCCATGATAGGTAAAATATGGATGCCGATTGGAATGTTCTCGGTCTTGCAATGCATCTTCTGTCTTCATAGATGTTTCTGGGGCTGTCAATATAACACGCTAACTCCTTACTTTTGCAGGTTACCTTCGCTTACCGTTGGCAATGTAAATAAATTAGATTGTATCACAGCCAACCCATCACATTCACCGGCGCTTAGTTTATCTCAATATTTTTTTTAGAATCTGCTTGATATTTTTAGGTAATTACAGCTGCCTCAAAGTGGATCTCATCTTCACACGGGATAGATCATTTTACTTCACCACAGTTTTCATTCCGGGCATCATTTTGGTGACATCATCGTTTATTACTTTTTGGCTGGAATGGAATGCAGTGCCTGCTAGAGTAATGATAGGTTGGTGTGATTATTAGTTTCGCTTATCATTAAGAACAATTCATCACTTTATTTTTTCGT
>DWEL01000113.1:0-11905 GCA_018245955.1 Myscelus nobilis
GATAAAAATATCTATATAAGTATAATATGTATATATGTATGTTTATCAGGTGTCTGGTTACCATAACACAGGCATTAAATTGCCTAATTTGGAATCAGATAGGCGTGTGTGGAATTGTCCTGAGAAAAAAAAAGTTTGATATAGGCGTGGTGTAAAATGTATGTTACTGACTGGGGCGAGGCGAGTTGGGCGAGCAGCTGAGCGACATGAGCACGAGCGCCGCGTTGCACTCGTTCATCTGGTCGTCCCGCTCGCCGCAGGCCAGCTCGCAGGAGCCGCTCGGGCCGCGCTTGCGGGATCTGTAAATAACAAATTCATGTCTTATTACATTTAATTTATTCCTTCGCGCTTACATGACACCGCGCTTACATATGCAACGTTATCGTTAGTATTCGTACTGGCTTGCAAAGATGTACTTTTTATCCGCTCTAATTAATATCAAGTAATCATTAGCGAGCCATTACCGTTTCAAGAATGTTCAATATTCCGTTGAGTGTATTAGGGCTATTTATGAATGCATTAGGAATATTTATATGGACATAGTTTTTAAAGATTTAAGAAAGAGAAAAGGAAGTCTCATAATTATCTAAAATCATCGACAAGGAATGAAATAAAAAGTACCGAAATTAAAACAAATATTTCGCACAATTTAAACCTATTTAGGAAGGGGTGCCTATAATAATATATTAATATTTGCCACTCGGTGCTTTCTGCCTACCCCGTTAGGGGCCTGGCGTGACGGTTATGTCTGTAGTAAGGGGTGAGATTCGAATGAACATCAACTGTCGGGGTATAAGGGCCGACGCCTTAGACTATTACGCAAGTACGATCCGCAATCCCGAGTGATATTTGGATAAGTTGCGTAAGGACGAGGTCCGATACCGCGTCTGGCCGATCACCCCGCGGTTCGTTAAACAAAAGTTCGTTCGACTCTGACTCACCCGAGGTCGATACATAAACGCGAAGCTTTTTAATTTACCGATAACATTTCGAACCGAATTACTGAAGAACAGGAAAATAAAAATTGTTTACGGATAAATTAATCGAATAGTTTATCACTATATAGCTGTATAAGTTACATAAAACAAGTTACGACTTGTTGATTTCACGTTTTTCGTGATACGAATCTTCACGTCGCGTCGCCGTCACGGTCAATTTATTGACGAGAACATGATTTAAGTATTAGCATGCGGCTAACGGAAATTATACGCTGTTTTTATTATATTCACTAGTATTGTAATTGTATCGTCGTGACGCAAATTCTATTCAAAAATGAACAACAGTATGCAAACACAGGTGACGCGGAATACGTAATTGACGACGTTCGAATAGGGTTTAATTGTTAATGTCAGTCAATACTATCGGTCGTCATTATCGGCATGTTGCCAAAAATGTCTATTAAATTCAATGTAGTTTTTTTGCATTTCAATTCTGGATCGTTATCGTTTCTATATTGCGAAAAGGTATTTTCAATACTTCCTACGTGATTTGTTAGCCTGGCAAAATATTTCCGTACCTAAGCGTATCACATAAAGAAGCGAGTATAATCAAATGGTAATGTAAGCGAAAGGGAAACTCAATTTGGGGTTCACGATCCCGAGCCATGCACTGCTGAAAGTTCTGGAGGTTAACGGTAGATGTCCTCCGCTAGGCATCGGCCTGAGGACGTTGACTCTCGGATTCACTGACCGGGCTTCTACCTTCTGTATCAAACCTATTTTTTTAAATACCACTCGCTTAATCAGATCGTTTACAGCTCATCACTCGCCTCGACTGGTTTACATTTTATGGGCTTTTATTTTACAATATGTGAGATATTTTAGCAGGATACACATAGTTACTTTTGTAATGTATTATAAATGGCTTTTAGAAGCCTACACCTGCATGTTGCGGTGAAAATGTTATTAATTTGGATGTACAACGGTCAGTATAACCTTATTTTCAATATATAATGAAGTACAATGCATCATATAAAGATTACTGCCGCAAACAGCCATTTCACAGCCAGAAATTTCACGTGGATTAACTGCGTAAATGTTCTGTATGAAGTTTTAAACATAAGTACAATTTGTATGGGCGCGTGAACGCACCCCGGTTACAAGGTGTGTTCACCCCGCTCGCGACCTTCCACAGGTCGATTCGAAACAGATAATTGTAGGTCGCACACGGCGAGCGGCCGCGCGTTTCGCCACCTCAATGCGACAATGACTTTAAGCAATACTTTTTCTTCACCTCACGTGCCTTGACCGATTGGCGTATTTTTGACATGCGTGTCTAATTATTAATTGATGTTATCGGGGCTATATTTATTCCATCATACATATGTTTGAAAATTTAAACGATAAGATAATGAAGATAGCGTATTCTTAAATAAAGTTTGAGGATCAATGTGCGGTACTATATTCGATAAGGTTAAAGTAACCAATAGAGGCACAGTCGTTTGAAGCACTGAAATAAATGTAAGACAATTCATGGGACCGGTTTTTGTTAAATTTAGTCAAATTATTTTATCGTGACTTTCATTAAAAGCATTGTCTTAGGTTAGAAAAACGTAACACCATTAAGCATATTTATTTTATTTTGATAAAACATCGTGAATAATGTAATAATATAAAAAGTATCGTTTTGTAATTAAACCTTTTGGTTACAATGAAGTAATGTAACGTATTTATGTAGATAAAGAGACTCAATGATAATGCTATATGCGCTACGCAGTTATTTATTTACGATACGATAAAGCATTGGGTAATGTGCTTAATGTGTTACCTGCGCGAGGTAAATGTTTGCAACGTTACAACAAATCTTATAATTTAGTACCTTTGCATCCTACAGCCGAGATAAAAGTTATAACATGAACTTTACTTGGCAGAAAACAATAACAAACATGTATAAAATCATTCCTTTACTACATTGAAACAAGTCGAAGTCGGTTGTAAAGGAAGCACGGCCGATTCTAGTAATTTCTTCAAGCAGCAAGACAAAAGGGCAAGGTTATAACGTACTTGTGAAGAGCACAGCACAGTTGAATGCCAACGTCAATACATATTACTCACGTGGCTCACGGTTTTGACTGAATTTTCATACATATTTATGGATTATGAGCCATTTAAAAACATATTTCTGCAGATAATTCATTGTAGTAATATTTTTAAGGACGTGAAGTAAAAAGTATGTCATAATAGTTAATGGGCCGAATACACGATGGCACGTTTTATGGATGATATATTCTATCGCGATTTTCGAACATCTAATTTATTATCAAATGTCATCGTTATCTCGGAATATCGTATTCAGATATACTGAATCAGCCCGTGTTAGTGATCATAACGCTATTATGAACATTAATGTGTCAAAAGATAATCTAAAAACAACTTATAATAAACATTGAAAACAAATACACGAAATAGAAGTTATCGTGGGTCACGGCACGATCGCAGTCAGCTTCCTTAATAATTGTAACTCCTCGGTATTATCGGTGATTATTAGATATGAAACTAGGTTTTTGTTTTTTGCGTTTTAATGGCCAGCTTGAAGAGATTTTGATCATTGGATTTAATTTATTCCACGGCCGCCGGTAGCAGCTGAGCACACCGGCCGGCCGGCTATATACGTCACCCGCGAAGTTAGGGCTGCCAACAGTATTATATAATAAAATATTCTATTTTATTTCATATTTTTTGTGTATGCAAATCAAATATTTTTTTTATGTACAACTTCAAACGAAACAGGAATTAAAGATTTTTTTATTTCCATTAAATATTTTTGTCTATTTCCCATATAACTTTACACATCATGTGACGTAAATTGCAAACGGCAACCCTACGCGTAGTACACGCCTCGCGTAGCATTGAGTGCGACCTTGCCGCTTGTTGCCGTGTGACTCCACTGCTTCATATTAAACTATTGTGTCGCATAGTCTCTAAGTTGAAAATGTAATTTATCAATTTCTGAAGTTCTAGTCATCTTTATGGTAGAATTTACGTGGAGCAAAATGTATAGAGGATGAACACATAATGACGTGTGCTCTCTGCTATGGCAATGCAAGTTAGATAATATTACAAAATTATTATATCCGCGTGTCATATATCCGCGTTTGCGTATTTATTAGAAAAATCATAAAATTTAAATGCCCATTGCAGATTCGTAGTCGTTTGGAAATGATAATCGAACTTCTAAATCTCATGTTAAATGATTACATTCAAATTATATTTCACTAAAAGTGAACTCGATGAATACAAAGACATTTAGAAACAATTCATTTCATTCAGTATTTCAAATTAGTTCTCATAATTGAAACGAACGTATGATAAATCAACTGACATACTTATTTCGATTATTTCCGTGACCACTGATCTTAGATACTCGACAAGCAGCCAAGCTAAGGAAAGAAATTTTCCGTTATTTTTGATTCGTATAGAAAAATATTTTTATAATTTTGTTATGTTGTGTATCAATCTTAATTATCACATGAATCGTTTAATCTACACACCTTATTATAATTATTAAATTTAATTTAACCGGCTTTGCGGCGTTGCTGGTTTAAAGGAGAGCTGTTTTTGCGCCTTACTTTCAATTATAATTAAGAAATATAATTTGATTGTACCGGATGCGACGTCACATATCGGATTTCGGAGAAACAATTGGCAGTGTCCTCGTATTGTTAGTCATGAACCTTTGAAGTGCCAAAATGATTCATAATATCGAGAATCCTATCCTGTAACACCTACATAAAATACATTTACATGAAGCAATTGTACATCATAATTTCAGGTATTTATAGTTATAGTTATTGTAAATGTCACTATATCGACGGATACATTCAGGATTTATTAGAGAAGAAAAATCTACGACCTTTTAGAGCGCTTAGAATATCACTTCCTCGAGTCTACGTAAACTAAACACATATTTGATAGTCACATTTGATCAATCAAGGCTCATTATATAACCAATCACTGACATTAATTTTCGACTCTACCACTTCTTTTAATGTTGTATGATAGTGTTCGAAAAGAGGCGCGGGCAGTTAGTTTACCAATCATGTTGAGATAATTAAAATGTATTGTTTAGATTATCCACGACAAGTCGTTCAGTGAGCAAGTAACATTTGGCAGGCTGTTGGCGTAGGTCGGGATATTTTAGTGTGTATAAAAAGTGCGATTGAGCTAGCACGCCTGTGCCGCGCGCCGCCGCCTCTCTCCTCGCGGTGACCTCATCGCCACTGTTGCTATGTTTTTTTTCCAATGGTAACTTCGCTTTTTCGTTTTGCTTACCCAACAATTGTTTGCTACAAATAAAATAAATAGGTTTTGAAAAATTGATTGTTAATTTTACAAATGGCTACAATGTACGAGGGGAAAATTTAAATACTGTTTATATTCCGTGTTAGGTATTTATATTTTACGCATTTAAACCTTAAACAGAACATATTTGGCACCTTCAAAATTAATTAACTGCTTCGGTTGCAACCAAGGTATAATGTAAATTTGATGTAATTTTATTAACCAAAATGAATTTAATGATTTAAAAAAAAAATTAAGATAGTGTTTTTCTTATATCTACAGACTACTAGTGAAAAATAAATACTTAGAAGAAATCTCATGAATATATAACAAAGATATATTTTATATACCTCACAAAAACAACAAAGACAATGAGATATAATGTATTCGTTGATGTTTTGAAATGAGATTGTGAACTGCACAAGCAAATCATATTTTTTGTAAAAAGGTACAAACGTTTCTTTTTATGTCTGCAATTAGCCGCGCTGCAACGCTGCGCCGATCTCTTTTTATGACAAGCAGGTTCGGGGAATTCCGCAGTAAAACATTGATTTTGTTCTTTACAAAAGTGTAATTACCTCTACACCCGAAGAGTTTTTGTTCCCGTGATCGGTGGAATAACCTTAAGATAGGTCGATGGAAAGTCATCGCGGTTTTGAACGGAGAATCGTATGCAACTCATTGCTACATGCGTCATTTTCAAGGAAATGATAATTAGTTCGTTCGGAGCGACATCCATATATAGTGATTTTACATTGTGACGCACTTTGCGTAACATCGAATACAAATATTTTTGCACTTTCTCTAGACGAAGGCTGCATACCTGCACCTGCCAAATGAGCTAACGGGCCTTAACAGCACCAACGAAAGCAAACGTGTATTCGACGAGAAAGTGGCTCCACTCCCCACCGCCGCCGCCCCCGCCGCCGTGCTCTGTGCTCCTTCTCTTTGCTTTTGCGCACATGTGCAAAATGTTAAGAATTTACGTACTCTCATATACAATACCTACTTATTAATTTATTGTTTTTTGATAGCACTAATTAACCTTCTTTTCCACTTGTTGTACTGTAACTTATTAATTATGAAATATCTCATAAATACGCATTTAAATAGCGAATGGTAATTAAAACAATTACAAGATAGTTCCCTGTTCACTAGTATCAATTTAAATGTAAAAGCTGAATGTTTTTTGGGTTACTGCCGTTAATTATTGTTTTAACCAATATATTAATTTTGACAATTACATTCTCTCTAGCGATATCTATCTATATCTACATGTATATATATGAGATTTACAGCGATATATTGACTCATCACGATATCTCCGGATCCAGAGGACCTAGGGACTTGAAATTTGGTAGGAATATTATAACGGATTTTAAAAAATTCCATCTTTAAGGGTAGTGGGGGTGTTATTTATAATTTATATAGCAAAGCAACGTTTGCTGGGTCAGCTAGTTTTTAATATAATATATCCAATAAATATGTTTTTTTTTCTGTTTGTATAGCAATAACTTAACAATGCCAGTGTATTTTGAAGTGATTCTTAAAGGAACGCGTGTAAAAAGTGGCAAGGTTGATTTCGCTCATAATTATTTACGATGCGTATTAACGGCAGCGCCACGGCTGCCGGCTAGTGCGAATACCGACGCAGGACCTCTAATACGTTGGTATGTGTTGATCAATGTCAGCTGGTGCCAAACTAATAATATTTCATTAGCATACAAAGTCTACATGGTTACCATTTTCAACTGGAAAGTGGTCACATATTTTCCTCGCGGACGTGGCCTATTACTCTGCACCTACAAATATATAACGAAAAAATTATTGTTTCTAAGAATATGTTAAAACATGTCTTTATTTATACATATTGACTAGTAACATTCTCTGTGTATTTGAATAACATTAAAACGTAAAGCAAGAGTTGAAGGGAAAGATAAACCGTTGCAATGCGCTGTGTTGCGACATCAAAATGCGGGCTATACTGCCGCCCTACTGCCCGACTGAGAAAGTACCTGCCTAAGGACGTTGAGGCATGCCACAATGGCAACACTGCATGAATTTGTATTACGGTGATCTTTTAATTTTCACTATTTATCTGGATTTTGGTACATCTCGCTAAAAGTAATTGTATTCCAGAAATGATAACTAGCTCATTTTAATAAAGACTGTAAATATACGATCTTCTGAATATGCAATTTTCTGAATATATTAAATCTCAGAAACAGGCGACTGTCGGCCTGACATTTTATGAGAATATCATATCGTAGATTGTGTTAAGACGAATATATGGAGTATGGACTATGATATTGAGGCAGCATTACGTAAACAAAACGAAGTTCCGGTTCAAGATATTTGAGACCAGAATTGTAAATATATCGATGGTTCTATGGTTCAGTCATTCTAGATTCTAGATAACCAGATAGATAGATCGATAGATAATTAGACAACTACATAACGATCTAGAATCTAGATAAGGACGTTTTAGGAGTTTTTAATAACCCTATACTTTTAACCCTAAGGAACGTTTTTATTTTATTTTCATTTAACTATTAAGCGCAAACATTTTAAGCACAGCTTGCTATATGGCCTTGTTCTGTGGCGTAATTAGTGAGAATAATTCTAATACTTCGAATGTATTTGCAAATATTTGACGATCCCATATGGTATTTGCGAGCTACGCTGTATGCGGCACTTTTCTAGCGTGCTGTTCCATTTTTAAACTGGGTCACTGTGTCATGGCGGCCGCACAAGTACCAGGCGAAGGCGGCGCCATCTTTGAATTTTGTTGATTCATGTCATAGGCATATTCGGCGTCACCTCATTGTATCATGTAACTTACACTTTGCTAGTAAAACAGTTTGTTTATAATCCAAAATAATTAGCATCAAGTATCTTACAGGTTTGAAATTCTTTTTAAATATTTTTGAAGAGTTTTGTCACGTTTTCTGATAGTCTAATAATAAACTTAGTTATGTGAATTTCGCGACATTACATCAAACGATTTTAAAAATTTCACAAATTAACGAGTCACGAGTATAAAAATAGTAGGGTAACAATGAAAGTGAAGTACATACTGGCTCTTACTGAGGACAACAATCAAAGCCTGTTGCGTATTGAGTCGGTAGTCCGTCGTATCAAAGGAAAATGAAACTTAGTAAGCTTTCACTTCGCCATGGCCCAGTATCGTGATTGCAAAATTTGTTCCAATCACCAAATTACTATGTTCGGGTTACTTCAAAAATAAACACTTCCGAATGTTACATCCTTTTTTCATAACCCATTTAATTTATTATGTAAATTAACGTTATAGAAACATTAATATCTAGATTTCTAGATCTACTGTTGTTTCTTTGGCCCTTGTAGTGAGCATGTAGTTAAAAGCTCATTATATTAGTTCATTATTGTTAAAAGTCTTACATGATTTCTAAAACATGGCATGCGCTCCTCTTACATGTAAATATTACTCAGAAATGCCTTTCATTATTTGTTTCTAGATTTTAATTTATATTCTGACCACAACAAATTTGACGTAACATCAATTTTTGTAGAGATTGTTGTACATTCGTGAGTAAATCCAACAGATAATTCGTTGTGCGTTTGTTTCGGCAATTGTTGTGAAATTTGGACCGAGAGTAGAGGTCTCACCTCTCACCGCAAGCATAATGAAAAGTGAAACTGCTTCGCTGAGCGTCACGTCGCGGCGGCCATTTCATGTTGCTTGTTCCGGTTTCAATTTAGTAGTACTTTATAAATTTGTATATAGCTTGTATATAGCGTCTCATTTTGTATATAGCTTCAAGTCACCAGACATATTTTAGTGTAATATCGAGGACATGACATTCTTAATTTGTGCACCTTATTTAATGTCTCTATGATGAAATACCGCTTTTAATCAAATCGAAACCACCGATTAAAGAACAGGATTTTTAATCATTCTATATTGCATTGTCTGTCCCTCTCTGAGGCCCAATAGAGGAGGGGAGCGCGGGACGTAGCTACAGAATGTAGGCAAGTGTGACAAGGACACGCCCGTACTCCGTGCTAACACTTCCATCCAGTTTCTAACGTGTTCGGTGCTGATTTCGCAACGCTCGCCCGCGCCCGGCTCCGCTCCACACTCCACCGATGCACGTTCGTGAGCGATTACACCCACAAGGCAATCTACCACAATACACTGACACGTACGAAATGTTGTACCCGGCGTGACGAGGTCATTTGTTACATTGTTGACAACCGACGGATATGTACGTGAATTAAGGGATTAAAAGAATACCAACATCTGCCGACTGCCGGGGATATGCAAAAGAATTCTTGAAATAGGCAAGGCTTGTTTGTTTGCAATAGAAATGTGCCGACCT
Organism: Myscelus nobilis; assembly: GCA_018245955.1. Lineage (NCBI taxonomy): Eukaryota > Metazoa > Arthropoda > Insecta > Lepidoptera > Hesperiidae > Myscelus > Myscelus nobilis. The sequence continues at coordinate 9,641 of DWEL01000113.1, forward strand.
TCCGTGCTTCTAGCGAGGTAAACAGTTAATTCAAGGCAAAAATTAAGTCAACATTTGCTAATTATACTCACCGATTTACACTTTAGATGATAATTGTCAGAACTGTGATCAAGCCTTTATGATACTGATACACTATTATGTTAACAAGTTTTATTCACAGATAATTGTAGCGCTCGATATAATATAAGTATATAATATTAAGCTACAACAATGTTCTAGTTTTGCTAATTCAGTGAACAAGCTGCTAACAATTCAAGTTATTTAGAATAATTCGTTAAGCCTGTTTTACATTTTTGAAGGTATTTGTTAATATGACCTTTTATATCTTTATATACAGTCTGAATGTTTGGCCACCTGCAAACTACAGAACGAAATCATTATCTATTCGTGTTGTAACGCGCAGTGCATACTGTAACTCAGTAATGTTATCTCGAAGGTTCGACGTTTATTGAAGTGATGAATATGCAAAGTACATACCCTTGCATGTGATGAGCTGGTACTTCGATGGTGGCGGAGGCGCGGCGGCGGTCGCCGGCCATGTCAGCCAGCCTCGCGAAATCGGTATCCACATCAGCCAACCTTGCAGATTTGCGCGACTCTAGCAACCGTATTTCATCAAGCTTCTTTGATAGCTCTATGGGAACCTGGAACAAGGAAATAAATGTTGTTTTAAATTATACTCGATGAATTGAATAAAAAAAAACCTAATTTATGACTGCATCGTATCCGTGAAGTTGGTTAAAATCAATAATGATTTTAAATAAGATCGCGAGTTTAAAGTTGTTATTCGTGTCAGTTAGCGAGCAGCAGTTGCTAGGGTGCATTGGTACTTGAATGTTAATTGTCCTGACGTCATGCGAGCATCGTTATATAAAGGTGCAGGAGCGAAGTGGGTGTGTGTGTGAGATCAATATGTCGACCTTCGCGATGTCCGTGGTTGGACATGACGTCATAAACTAGCGCAGCCGGAATTGGAGCGAGCTCGAGATGCGTTCCGTGTCACAAACTCCGTTCCTATACGTTACTGAACTGCTTAGCTACAAACTGCAGTCATGCATATAATTTCATATAGACAGATACTTTTGGGTTTAAAGTTACGAGCGCTGTAAACGATTCTTAGTGGCTATTGTTCTAAGGAAGACTTGCGTGTTTCCTGCATTTGTACGCACTCATCTGGCCGAGATAAGTTTAATGACGTAATCTATACTATTACGCATTACCACATAGGGAGTGCTTACAATGCATAAAATAACGGTAGATAGGAATTAGAATATGTAACAAATATTATTATTATTAAATTTTTTTTTTGAAAATTTATGCCATATCTGGGATTAAGAACGCGCCGACCTTAAATGTCAAGTTGTAAGGTTGACATGTAAGTTGATTGTAAATGTTAAAAGTAAAAGTAATGTAGAGTTTTTATTACATAAATATTAAATCTGTATATTTAAAAACATACCATAAAGCCTAAATTTGTAATAAAATCATAAGAAATTAAGAAGCATTTAAATAAAATATTTTTTAAAGGAATGAGATCACAAGTGTACATATTATTTAGGCGTATTAGATCTGCAGCGTGTAAGACTCTCCGATCGCAAGACAAAGAAGTACATAATATAGGTTTAGTATACATATATGCGTCAACGGTAGGAAACGTTGCGTTTCTATGTGCACAAAGAGTCGCTTAGTCGGTCTCGGTTAATATGTGCAATAAACATTCAAGTAGTTGTTGACATTGGTTCCGTTTTCGTCTCAGCTTCCTTCTACATGAGCGCGTTTGCGTGATTGACACAATACATATATTGCGCGTGCGCACCAACTGGTTTAGAGTTACGTTTATCTTTTATCATACACGTCAGAGCGCGATGTTGTAGGGTGTAATCAATTAATTGAATAAATAAAATATTACCGTTATGTGTGACATTCGTCCCATACTTTCCAGATAAAAATTAAGGAGTTACCTAAAGATACTTTACTTTTCGTGGCAGTTACTTACGGTAGTTAAAAATTCTAAATAACATGCCACGTAAAAAAGTAATGGTCTGTTTTATGGCTCTTATTCAAAGAATTTTTTCGAAAGCAACATGTTGTGTTGTCACGGAAGTCATTTTACGTTATTTTAAGCGTGTGCTCTTTAAACATATACACGTGTTTTGTACCGTCTAATATCTACATATTAAATTATTCATTACTTTTCATAACACGTTACATGAGCCAAACAGACGGGTAACTTTACGTATTTTAAAGATAATATAGTAATGATCG
>DWEL01000114.1:0-11895 GCA_018245955.1 Myscelus nobilis
TTCCACTATTGTTCTTAGAAAAAAATAATGTATAAATAGCTCCGTTACAAAATTAGCAACATGGCGATTGGTAACTTTTTCCTTTCCACCGTGGGTATATTTGTTTTTAATTAATTTTGTAACAATGTAATGTATAGCTGCCAGTATGATCTTCAGTGTGCCGCCTGTAATCAATTGTTCTCTGTCGCTCAAGACATTTTTTTACTGTACAATATGTTTACTTAGGTCTGTCTATGTTTAAAAAAGAAAGTTTACTTAGGTCAGCGGTTCCCAATTAGTGCTACACCTATGTATATAATTCAAATGTGCATGAAGAGGCCAGCACAACAATGGCATTAATAATAAATTGATTTTTTTTATCTATCAGTTAGAACTGTACGGTTTATGTATTAATGTATTCAGTAGCTACAAGGTAATAGATAGCAATTATAGAAAATATGATGTTGGCATGGATTATTGCTATGAGTCTTGAAGTGATGTGCAAGAGTACCTAATTGGGACTCAATGATCTACATTTATGTGTGAACTACACAAAGTTACAGCATCAATAAATAATGGGCATGATAACCAGAAACTATTAATAATAAGGATATTTTCATTTCAATACAATGATGTGACAAAATAAATCTATCCTATTAGTGAATCAACTTTGCACGTCAATAAATGTGTAATTTCTTATGGGATTGTGTTGTCAATTGGTTACCAACTTGACCAATTAGTATCAGTGACATTGAAATTGATATTTTTTATCCTTCTTTATGTGCGAGTTTTTTTATTGGCTAAGAGTATACGCCACCACCTAATTATTAAACCAATGACATCTTTGTAGTAGAATAAAGTACTAGAGTATTATTTTTCCCTTATCTTCATTTGGTTAATTTTAGTGTTGCAATATGTCATTGCAAAGATGCCTAATAGCCGAGGAACAATAAAAACCAAATAAATTAAACAAACTTCGAAAACAAGTTTATTTTGATACATGTGCTGATAAAAATAATAAGTACATAGATACATAATGACTAAGTAATCTATAAAAGCACTAGAATCATTGAGAGTACAATATACAAAATACCAAGATCTCTGTGCATGTGTCTGATATTCAATTCAATTTAATTCAAGGTATAGAAATAAACTTTTATTAATGTTAACATTTTAAATTAATGATAATGTTTCCTCTAAATTGTACTATTATTTGAGCCAATATTCCAACACATGCACCGTTACATCTTAATAATCATAAAAAGAAATATAATTTCCTCGTAAAGATCTGCTAACTCAAATATATACAATAAATGAGCACAAATTATAATTTCGTACAGAAAGAAAATGCTTATTTCTTAATACATACAATTTGAAGTTTGGAGCATCGACTAGAAATCACAGTGTTCGTTTTTTAACATTTTTTTTATTTTATTAAAAGCCAAAAACAATCATGCTCGAAGAATACTATTCGAAAAACGTGTAATATTTGTGTAACACCGTTTTAAAGGACATACGCAATACATTAAAGAGTTCTGTACTTGATAAAAATAACTAAAAAAGCGATTATTTTTAATTATATTACTTATATCATAACCATAAATAATCTTTTTCATTGTTACCGTTATTTAATAATTGTGCACTTTCTTTGAACGTGTCAAATTCATATATTTTACATACTTAGGCTTCGTTATACATGACCTGTGTAACACGCGGGAAAAAAAAAGTATCTGGCTGTATTGAATATTTTGCATAAATCATTTAAAACTTATGTCACATTGTCATAGAATATTTCAAATTTGGTATGGGAATAGACACACATTCGAATAATTTTCCCGTCTCTATCCACATCGAAAATGTTTTCTAAATAAAACATAATTATGTGGCTTTTCCAAGGCGCTAGAATACGCATTAACTACTAGGCTAGGATATAAGGTCCATCACAGCTGTTTTGAGAAGCTCCCACGTGTGTTCGGTTACCGAAGTACCGCTACACACCAATTTTTTTTCTACTTATAAGCTGACAGGATTATGAGCAGCTTGGATTAGTAGATCCTAGTAGCAATTATAGAGTTCATCATCAACTACATTTCTTTTCAAGCTTGATCTGTTCATTTAGTTGGTTCGTTATAATAATAACGTCGGTAAAAAAAAATTGTTTGCTAACCTGTATTCAGACAGTGTGATAGAGTAAAGCATCATAACCATTATGAGATAAGAACAGTGATCGACACTAAAATGAGAGAAACGGTTGATAAAAGAAAATATGCTCTGGGTAATTTCTTAATTTAAATAAGTACTTTTTTCGGCCTAACATTTTAATATGGCACTATATTAAAAACCCCATTAACATTGTGGTAATACTGTTATGGTATGGTGGTGGTATAGTCTTCGCCTGTGTTAGGTGCAGGCTTATCAACACTGAATCCTCAATATTTAATGTTAAGAATTCCACTAACTCAACAGTACATATGTCCTTAATACCTTGCGTATGCAATGCAGTACTGCAAGCCATCTTGCTGCGCGTGTCTAAACCGTTATTTGAAAATGTGTCTATTGCCATTATGTTTTACAATTTGTTCGTAAATTATTACAGTCGTAACAGTTATAAGATTTTAATTAAAATAACAAATACATATTTGAGTCCAGCTCAATTTTAAGATAAATGAAAGGGAAAAGGAGGTGGCCTATTCTTACAAGCATTATATAGATGTTAATTGACAATTGCGCGACTATGCTAGCATTTTAATAATTTGACAATAATATTTAAAATAAAATGATGTTAAGAGCAAAATGGAAGTACGTGAGTATGGATATCTGAGTCTGATCGTTATAAAATAATTTTATGTTAAAATGTACTAAAAGATACATATTGATTTTTGTTTTTACAATCCTACATAAAGTGATGGTGCAAATCGTTTTCAAAAGTTAGACAAGTCACATTAGAAACTGCAATTTTTTGAATGTAGCTTTTTTTCGCTTGTAAGAAGAGCCTAAACAATCACTCCTTTATCAGTTACAACGATGTAAAATTTCATTTTTATATTTCATGTTTTATATATCCAGTACTTATTTGTATACAACCATTATAAATGCCGTTTTTTAATATCTACATTTACAATGTTATATACTTATAGTACAGTTCTGAATGGTATTAGCTCAGAACTATTCCTTATCCAAAAGAAAATAAATTCGATAATTTGACAGAGTAAACTTGTCTATGGTTTTTTTATTTATTCAACCATAGATAATTATGTCGAAATATATCGACTTTACACATAAATCGATATTCTTATAAAATTAGTAATGCATGTAATTTCATCGTTACGTTACCGAACTTTAAGAAATACCCAAATCCGCATTATAGTCTCATGGGGAAAAGCATTTTAGCTAATATACGAGTATACCAATATCGTCGTTGACTCTGCATTTTTACAGTTAAATTTGGTGCTATTCGTATTGATAACATAGAAATATTAGATTATATATGATTTAAAGGAGCACTCGCCTGTCATTCATTCGAGAAAATAATTTTCTCGGTTGTTTTTTTTTTCGAGATACGAGCAACCGACATACGAATACTCAGTTCTATGACTGTCGATTATTTATAAAAAAAAGAATACTCTAATTTAAAGTCTAGCAGACAATATGATCACACTCGTCTGAAATCATTGCAAGACCTATAAGTGCACGTTAATATTAAATAAGATTCTTGTAATATGCAGTACTTTGCTGCATACAATTTTATATGTTTACGTAAAACAGTTATTACTATAACATGCCTCAAAAGATGCTTTTTCGACTAAATATTTCCCATTTTTAGGGTTTTAAGTGTGAAAATAAATATTTTTTTAACAATCAAAATAAATCAATGAAATATATTTTGTGAGACGTAGGGTTGCTACTTGCTAATAAACAGTAAGTTTAGAGACCTAAACATCTAGCGCTGTATTGTGTAAACTAAATGCTTAAGATATAGACAATCAATCGCAAATCTTTAGAATCGAAAAGCAGCGTTGTGTGCCGTCTTATCAGTTGTAGAACAATACTTTATTTGTATGTACAATTTTCGGAATATTGCTAATAGCTACAGGACTGTTTGAGCCAGAAATTGAATTACTTAATCTTTACTTGTTTTGCTAGAATAAAAGACATCTTCGCGTTTATGCCATTTAATTACTCAATCTTTACTTGTTTTGTTGTGATGTGCTCGTAAAATCTTAGGTCTACTGTTTTATCTTTCTTTGGAAGCGGTTATTATATTGATAAATAAAATAAAATAAAATAAAATAAAATAATTTTTATCTCCGGTTTTAGATAAGGCTACCAAATGTTTGTTTGTGCAATAATATATTTGTATCTCATTTTATAGAAAGACTCGAATCGCTCAAAATTAATGTTTGTTTCATCATTTTGAAATTTGTACTTAATGTATACTTTTTCAAGGGTTCTATTATTGACATTAGACATATCGAAGTTTATATGATACACATAGCTACGTAGTGAACTAACATTTAGGCAATGCGATGCAGACTTAGCACTGCTTCGTTGCGGTGCCCTATCTGCATATAATCGGATTCTCAAACCGAAGTTGTTTTTAATCAATAAAATCAAATACAGTTGCAGTCTATATTGTTCATAGACCATATGTTGCACCTTATTAACAGATATTCGTTCCAGGAAATTCATTAATTAGTTATTTGTTTCACGGCTACCATGTACAAATTTAATGATTCGTGACAGAAAAAGCAAAATGAATTAAACCTTATTCATGCTGAAATGTATGGTTGAAATATGAGATTAAAATTCAAAATCTATTGATTTACTAAATGAATACAGTGAAGTAAATTATTTCAGTGATTGATTTGAGCAAAAGCATGGTTATAGAATATACAACAACTTTCGTACTTCTATTATTTTAAATTGATAATTTCAAGCATATGACCATTTCATTTCAACAATTGCTTAACAGTGTGTTAAAACATCAACGCATATAGTACCGCAGCTTCTGAGACATTAGCCTAAATTATTGACATAAAGTTTTCTCCTCGTTCAGACTAATGCACGATCAAAATAAGTACCCTTCACAATGATACACAATAACAACTATAGCCTAGCTTTGATTTTGAGCGGTGAAAAGCGTATAAGCATCATAAACAAAATACTTTCATATTTTTACTATGACAAGTGTTCATTTCCCGTAACGCTACAGCACGTTGTCAAGTTAGAACTGAAAATAAATAACTTAATTATAAATTACTGTTGAGTTTTACTATATCTATCGCGCAGGGTTCAATGTTTTGGATGTGTCACCATATCTATCTGTTTTTCTTCCTTTGTTTTTATAGAGTGAATACAAAAATTATTTAATATTGGCAACACTGAATAAAATGTGTACGATTATTATAAGCAAAAAAATCACGTTCCCGCAGACACAAATTATCATGGAGTATTGGAACTTAAATACCTATTGCACCTTGAAAGATTTCTTTTAAAATGATTATTGTACATTGTTTATCTATATATCTTTTACATTTGTATATTATTACTCTGTATTAAACTTCACCAGTTTTATTCAAATCAATTTGTCATAAAAACAATAATTTTTCATCCATATTTATATCTATTCTTGATAGATGTTGGTTATAACATTGTTTATAGCTTTATAGTTTAAAAACGATTATATTCGTAAAGTATAATTCTAGCATATTATTCTTCCCTATCCACCTTAAGTGCAGCAGTGTTGAAATGTAAATAACAGTCCGTTATTCGCACTTGGTACAACAGCACTCACAGAGAATAGGAAAGACGAAAAACGTTACAGATAATAAACTAATGGGGTTGCCAGTATTGATTCTGTTATTTGCAATATTTCTATTTTTATCATTAAAACAACAACTATAAATACATAGTACGTAGAGTATTTCCTTCAATACGTTGTAAATAAAAAAATCTATACCCTTACCCCTATTTTTGGAATGTGTTAAATAAAAAATTAGCTTCAACTAAAATAATACGTTTAAACGAAACTAACTACCAAATGCGAATATCACAGGTACGTCATTGTTATTACACTACTGCACTTAAGATAGATTTAACTACTTAAATATAACCTCCATCGATACGAGACTCGCATCTCATAAAACCCACGACCGCACTATTTCTGTAAATGAAAAATTTCGAATTTAAATACGCCAATAGCATGCCAATTAGAAAGTTGAAACTTATAAAAAAAATCATATCAAGTAATGTTAATATACTTACTCCGTCGACCTGGCATCAGGCGGACTGTTATTCCATCTGGTGCACGAACTGTATAAAGATAATGAAAAAACATTAATAAAAACAGATAATAAATCAAAATTACTGCTACTTTTGTAAGTCAATAAAAAAAACAGCATTCCACGACAGCACAAGGGTAAATTAGTAATTTGAAGAGTACTTACCTTGCGAGCTACGGTAAAGCAGTTTTATAAGCATGGTAATTATATCACATCAACGTTATCATCCAACAAATTCAGAAATACAACGCTTAGTCTTGTAAGCATCTGTAACTAATTTACAAAATTTCCATTTTACCTAAAAATGTTGGGATTTTTTTTAATATATCATCTGCATACGTTAAATGTCCTATTTTCTGTAGATGTTCAAGGTACTTACAAGAAATTGAATGTACTGATTACGTTTTAGGTTAAAATAATATCTAACACTGCAATTATAAGTAAAAATTTATTTCACATTAAAATGTAATATGTAGGTAACTTTAAACACAAAAATATAATATTCTTCTTATATTGAAATTTTATTTACAAACAACATATCTTTATAAAAAATTATCGGCCCCAATAATGCATGCAGTGTTTTTCGAAGTGTTGCCAGTCGCAAATACCTACAGGATACATTATGGTAGAAAAACGTCAATGATTTGATTTGCTAAAACAATTTATTTCCATCTCATATACATAAAAAAATCAATAATCACATTTCTATCATACAACTACTAAGACATCTGTGAACTGCCGTAACTTGTGAAGGCACCCGCTAAGTCACTTTGTGCAAATCGTAAAAATGTAAAAAGATTATGAATACCAATATTCTGCTAATCTCAACTATATAATTGCAATTAATTAACGATCTATAACAATTATTGAAAGTCAATACTTTTCATACACTTACTCAATGACACGAAGTATATCTAACTATAATTTACCCTTATTTTGTTTTACCTGTATTCATATAATTTATTATAACATATACTATTCATGTGATATATGTATGTGAAGATATGTCGTATAGAAATCTCAAATAAAACTTTTAAATTAAGGACGTTGATCCTATCACAGTTAAATTCGTTACTCTAAAACAAATACTACTAAATTTAATTCAAATAACATTTATATTTCATTCTATATTTTTAAAACGTTTAATTATTTACTCAGGACAAATTAAATAAAGTAATTTAATAATCTGTGGACGCATTTCTAAACAATTAAAGACATCTATTATTCCTAAATATGTATTATAATTTTTTTTAAACTTATGTCAAAAAGTCGAACGACAAAATGACGTAAAATTTCATTGTAAGATTTCAGAACTAATTTCCTTGACATATCAGGTGGCTGTTTAAAATTATTATCAATTATTTAAGTTATTAATTTAAAAAAAAACACCTATTACTGTGGCAATCCAATGAAAGTTAAACGTTACTGAAACTTTACACAAATTAATATGATAAAACGTGATGGCATATTTGTAGGACATTTCACTACCATAAATGGTGAATATTGACCATATAATAATTAATAATGACTGACTACGATGTAGTATCATCTAATCCAAGGGAAACAAGATATAAATAAAGATAAATGTTCACAAGAACGCGCCACTTTTTAAGTTCCCCGCCGAAATTAGTCAATATTAGTTTAAAATGAGCAAAAGACAATTTGAGCAAGATTCAAATTTTCTGGCTGGCTAGCATTTCCAGGTTATAAAGAATAATTTCAATGGAAACACGTTTTTGGCAAGGAGCATTATGTAGTCTTTTCTGAGATCTTGTGATGCCTCATTTTACATGACCAGTAAACAAGTGATGTATTAAACCAAACTCAGGCTAAACTTTACAAATTAAAATAATAAATATTTTATCATACAAATTAATTAAATCTAATAATTTCTTCCAACAATAAATACTAGGGCAATATATGCAAATAACAATGCGCCTAATTCAATCAACATGAGTAAAAGAATTTAAAATTTACCTACAATAACGTTATCAGAATGAACATCATTATTATATTCAAAATATATAAAATGAACTATTTATAACGATATTTTAAATTAATAACAGTAACACCCGCTGATTGTGTATCAATAATATGTTCAAACGTACCAGTATTTTGGTAACATAATATACATATTTCAAACAAAGAGTGCCGTCAGAGTGAAACCTGGAAATTAATAGTGAATATTTATCATCAGCCGTTCTATCATTACATAAACTACTTTATTGATTATCACTGTGTCTAGAAAGAATTAAAATAGGTTTATTTGTCTTTGGCTGTACACATATGGCCATGTACATCATAAAAAAAGAAACAAAAATACTATTTAAAATCGCGCGCCACTTTCGATTGTCAACTGTTAAGTAAAAAAATTTTGTAGTTGACAGTTAGTATGACCTATTTCATTGAATTTAGACACTTCATAGGCATTTACATAAGTAACTTTTTCGTAATCTGCAAGATTAATGAAAAAACAACAATAATTGAGTAAATTTAAGTGACGCTCTACAAGCTTTATCTTTATCTTCAAATTTACGTTCACGTTGAGATAATTTGTAATATGACGATAGAATGACTTTAGTTAGTTCTAATTGGTGTTTATGATCTCAAGATCACAAGATCCTTTGCAGATTACAAGATTTTTGGGGTAATGTTTACTTAATTCGCTTACAAATCACGCAGGAGTCAGTGCATTTTGTAATAACGCTTTCGCTTACAATCTAACTAGACACAGCCTAGTGAAATCAGCTTATCTATATATAAAGATAACTCTTCTGTGAATTGTGAAGCAGTATGTATTTGACATGTCAGCTTATCTCTGTAATCAATTATGATCTAGTATCAATGCCTAATATTTTCTCTATACAGATATGGTTACACTGAAAATACCATTATGGAGACTGCCTTCTACTGAAGTGGCGGTATGCATTACTGCGCATACATACATATAAACAAAGAAGGAAAGTTACCTGTTATATAAAAATATGATTTGCAAAAAAATATTATGCTTGATTTTTTTTTATATAAATAGTTTGACTAAGTTTTCGTACAGATAAAAATCAATTAGGATTTTTTTTCTATTTGCCCATTATTGGTAATTTTTTATCGCAAAATTAAATCTCCAAATGGTGATATTAACCGATTGGTCATGAAACATGCGTTGCGGTGATTGAAAAAAAAAATGGTCGCCATTGAATGACGTGATTGATACATTTCTAAACATCTTAATTTAGTTGCCGGACGGTAATAGTCGCTTCTTTTAAATACGCATTCAACCAGTAAAAAACGCATAGAGTAAAGAACAATGTCTCGCAGATTACCGATTATCAATTACCAACACTAGCACTCAACTTGACGACACCCTTACCTACCTAACAGGTTTAATGTGATACGCATTTCATTACTAAGTAAATGGTAAAATCATTCTAATCTTACAATACAATATAAAGACGAACACACATGCAAGAAGAACAGAGTTCGAACGTTCGAACTGGCATCTGTCAAACAGGAACATGTACAGATAAAAAGAAAGTAACAAACCCAAGAAAATTCCAACGCAACACTTATATCTGTAATTACAAACAAAGTTGGAATGTTCTTTTGAATCAAAACAATGTTAATCGTAGCATGCCGACAGTAACATGCCAGGGGTTAAGTCTTTGTAAGCGCAACACGACACTTCAAGTCCAAACGAAGGTAGCTTTTTAATTGGGTAATTGGGACACGGATCGTTCGCGTTAATGTTATTTTTTAACACCAATTCACTCAAATGCACTGTATATAACACTGTTCGGACACACATGTATATATTATGGAGCTGATGCACAGCGGTAGCGGACAATGTAATAGACAAACTGTCATTAAAGGTCCAGTCACACTGTCCGTAGAGAACGCATCGTGCCCCTCTCAACTCATGTCCTTTCAACCCTGCAGGATCACCTTTCAACACGGTCAAGTTTTGGGGTGTGAGAATCGAGCGTCCCTTCAAAATTTGAGACGTTTAGACATTGACCGCGCGGTAATCGCCCACCATACTGGGCACGCAGGGGGGATCGCTGAGGTCGGCGGGGGCGTCGCTCCGCGCGCCCCGGCGGCCCCTGTCCCTGAAAGAGCCGAAGCCCGAGTCGTGCGTGGTGGCCGGGGACGTACCTACGAATATCCGCGGCATGTCGCACTCCTCGCACTTGTCGAGCAGCGGGTGGTTGCGGAACGTGCACATGTGACACTGCCACGAGGACGGCGGACGCTGGCCCGTGTATATGTTGCTGTAGAAGCTGTTCGAATCCTCCGTTTCTGGAAACCGTTCAAAGTATTAGAAGACAGTGTGATAATGAATCCAAGACCTCGATAAAAGGGCTGGGAGCAATCGGATGCGGGTAGCTGGAGGATCGGGTGTGTTGTGGTGGCGTGGGGAGCCCTATCTCAAGCAGTGGAGCGACACGGGTAGACGATGATGATAAATAATCATTCACCTGTTAATGTTAATATGATATAGTGGAATATTTATATCGATTGTACTTTTTTCAAGGTGAATCGGTATAAGATTTCCATCGGTGGGATTAATGACGAACATATCAATTTTCATTTGTATATAATGCAAATTGAGTGTAATCAATTAAAAGACAATAAAAACAGTTATAAGTGTAAACAATCGCAAGGGACAATTTTCAACTAGAATCAATCTCAAATAGATGATATGAGGGATGTTAAATTCCCCAGCTGCAGTAGTTATAGTGATTGCTAAGATTATTGCGTAGTATTATTTGGAGTAGTTTCCATTTCTACTTTTGTCCAACAAGTTTCAAACATGACTATAGTCTGTTTACATAATAGAAAAATGTTGTTAGATGACATGATTACTAGCGTCCTCTATTGGGTTTATAAGTCAAATATTACGTTGGAATAAAATGTTTTGGGAAAAGATCTCACCGTTCCCAGTCATCTCCAGTCTTTTCGCGAGTGTGTCGCATTCATCTCTCAGTCGCTCCACATAGTCCTTGAGGCGCTGCGCGGCGGAGGGCGTGGGCGGCGCGGCCGCCAGTATCTGGGTCTCCTTCGTCAGCTGCGCGAGCCTGCCCTTCTCCTGCGCCAGCGCCGACGCCAGCCGCGACAGGCGCTCCTTCTGACGCTCTATTAGCGAGCGGTCTGAAAGGTTAATTAATTAATTTATAATATTTGTACATAATTGTATAAGAACATTACAGGTATTCCTATTACTTCATTGAGCAAGGTGAGCGCTCGGACCAAGGAGCTCTCTTTAGTCAGGACCAGTTTATGTGATGGCAACTCAAACAAATTGTGTAGTCGAGCCCGAAATATGTTATATTATGTTAATAAAAAAATGCTATCGAACATCTGCCACAATATCAGAATGGAGAATAACATGCAACTCTCACACTGGTTATTGGAAAGTTACAATACTAATGGTACGTTCCGACTACGACAGAAATTCTGACATAAATGTCAGACATTAATGTTTGTACTGTTTACACTTATATCGAATTTTCCACATAAAACTCATTTTATGCATTAAAACGCGATGCAGTGTCTATGAAAATGTCAAACATGACGGAAACTTGACAACTACACTAGACACTTGAACGCAATGTGTTCACACAGCGGTTGATGCGATACT
>DWEL01000115.1:0-11894 GCA_018245955.1 Myscelus nobilis
AAAACAAAATCAAAGTATCGGCAACAATATTGTACCTTCATCCGTGTAACTACGCCTTTATTTCAGCATAGGTACTCACTGAGTAGTGCTATTGTCCACTAGCTCGAGCCCGTATTAATATCACATGCCCTATTAAGCGTGTGATGCGCGCTAAATAATTGTAATGTCATTGCCCTAAACCATCATTTGTACAGTTCTCCACAATGAACAGATCGCAATTAGTATCTGCCATTTGGATCGGAGGATCCGTTCGAGCGCCGTGATTCGGTTTTCGGCATTCAGCATTCAGATATTAGGGACACGAGCGAGGAAGGTCGCCGCCTAAAAAGGGTCACACTAAATGTCCCATACTGTGACATCAAAACGATTAATGGCTTCGTGCGGGATTTCAGGACGGCGAATATTTTCGGTCAATTCGCTTAATGCAATGCTCAGATTAATTTTTTTTATCATTTTTCACTGACCTAAATTCTTTCACCGGATCAATTGAGGGTTGATATATTATCCCTAGATGTTTATAGATTCAGTGTAATTCGATAAAAGTAAATGGGTTTGATGGTCGGCTCGTAAAAAGCGAAAGGTTGAATAGGTACACGTTACGGAGAGAAAAAATAACCATTCGGAACACTGGAATATTTCTGTCTGAAGGTGATACTATGTACCTATTGATCAAAATGTATGTTGTCATGCATTTTTATCAGTAGGTAGCTAGTAGGTAGATAGTGTAGACACATATTGAAACGCGTTTAATTACGATTATATCATTTAGTCTAATTGTTAATTTGTTACTAATGACAACAAAAAAGAAAAAAGAAACACACATATGTAGACATCGCTTTTATACAGTCTTCAAACAAAAGTTTCTAATAGTTTCCGGTACACACACATATATATATACTATTAAAAACAAGCAATGTTCTTGTCTTCCTTGCCAATACAAAAAGCTCACAGTAAATACACGAGAGCACATACAAGTCAGAAGAAGTTTCCATGAGCAGAACATGAATTTAGTTCCCTGAGATTTTGGAGAACTGCTCGTTCAGAAGTTGTATAATTTGAAGTATAAATTTATCAAGTCATCCACTTGGGTTAACGAAGGAAACGGGACAATTGCTATAGACAGATAATTATTTCCATTGTTCTCATAGCTTCAGACTATAATTGTTTTTAAACGTTCAGCTATATTTACTTTAACATATTTAGTGTCCATGAACACAGTACACTCTACTGTGATCCTATTAATTATTAATTAGGTTTTTCAGCACATAACATAGATAAATGCGGTTAACGTGGCCTTATAATGGGATCGTTCTAACATTAAAAATGCACTATTTTAACTAATATCCTAGATAATCCTAATATATGTATGTATGTAGATTTATAAAAGGATATTAGCGGGATATATTGTCATACAATAACATACTCGTAAACATAGGAATCCTCAAGCAAAACTTTTATTAATAAAAGTTAAAATCATGTTATATAAAATCAATTGCAAGCACCATTGATATTATCTCTTACATTTAATTTGCGCCCATATCAGTACCTGATCCAGAAACCCATTAACTGCCAGCGAGTTGACACAATTTTAATTTTCTACCCGTTTCATACACCCGCCTCAGTTCACTGCAAGCAAATTAAGTCAATTTTTGGTTTTAATTCAGCTATGCGCTGTTTTCGTAAATTTCGAATTTCCAACTTCAGCTTATTTGGTAATTTACTTACCGCATACTTAAGTTTTGAACACGATTTAAAAAAAGCACAATATTATACGTAATACAACATTTGTGTGTTCGAGGGAGAACCATAAGAAATAATATTTCTTTGATTAATAAATTTATGCTATTTTAATTGTGTAGACATAAATACACATACAAGTCTCATACATGGGCATTAAAATAAAAATAATTTAAATAAAACACTGCACTACCAAAAATTATTTTTTAAACGTAAGAATAACAATACAAACTCCGAAAATTCATAGCGATTTCATATTAAAATATAAATCTAAGCCAATATTTGATAAGATAATTTATCGAGCAAATTGGGTGAGCCATGACTAAATTATTATATAAAATGTCCTATCAATAACTTCAATTTCAAAAAGCAGCTCTGAACATTCCCACCTTCAAGGAAAAGCAATACGTGCCAAAAATATCGAGCGATCACATTTACATTGTAACTGGAGCATATCAATGCACTTACGGCACATCGCTCGCAGTAATACTAAATACAGACTTGGTAAAATAGGATTTAGAAGAGAGGTGTTGAAATGAAAGTTATGTACTTACATTTATGAAAAAACTTCATGGTAATGTCACTTGCAGCTCTAAAAGTATCTACAGTAATTACATATACATATATGTTCAAGGCAAGTGTGATTCCTTATAACCTCCGATAAATTTTGCTGAATCCCAGAAATTGATCTTATTTTACTATGTTTAATACAAGTTTTAATTACAGACAAAAACCAGCATAGCTACTGTGATAGAAATATCACCAAGCTTTGCCTAGGCGATTATAAAACAACCTGTAATGTATGTGACAAACTTCACGACCCGTCAATAAAGCTAACTTTGTCGATAAATTAATGAAGCAATTTTACTATCACAACCCACTTTATGAAATCAAAGGAGAATAGAGTAAGTGAACAAGTAATATATTTTCGTAAAAATCGAAAAGACAAAAAAATAGAGAATTTCCTACTTATTTGGACCACCCTTGTCACGATAATGGGACAAAACGTTTCCGTAATACAGTAAAGAAGCCTTTGTAGTGATGCGAGGCTGCACGCATCAACCCGACTGTGTCAAATGAAAATTAATAACAGCCAGCCACGCGGACGTCTCTCATTATTTAACACCCTTTCTATAGCCTTCTTATACATTGCTTTGATTAATATAAATAACGAAAATAATCTGTAATATACACAGGTATGTGTTTAGCGAAAACATTCACCTTTAATTAAATAAAAAATATTATCGTAAAATAATGGTGAATGTAGCCGAAAGTCTTAGCGTTTCTGATATAACTTAAAACTAATTCAGTACACTATTATCGTTTACTTGTATTTCTATAAACAGCTTAGTGTACAAAGTGCCTCTTCATATTACCTCCGCTAGATCTTTGATACAGACACACATTGAAATACCAATACAACAAACTTTTATTGTGCCAGATGCCATAGAGTTCGCAATTTCATTAATACACAAACTGTAACGTTACACACATATCTACATATCTGATTACGAGGAAAGTAGAGCATGAACTACAGCCATACGTTGATAACTGTACATGCATTTAATCTTCGCTATCTTTTCACAATGCAAAACTGCAATTCTCAATTTGCAGTTAGCGTTGTACGCTGCATTGTAAAAAACAGAACTAGAGTGAACCTTCATAGTAAAGAAATAACTTAAGGGTATAGATTGAAATCGATTTACGAATGAGATCTTGAGTCATAACATAATGCAAGCAGTTTAGATGCAAAAATGAATTTCCGGATTTTTTTAGCTCAAGTTACATGACACGTCTGTGATATCGTATACTTATTACAAGCAAGTAAACAACGTAATACTCGTCCGTCCTGAGCTCTTCGCCACAGCTCCGGTCAGTCGAGTAAATCTAAATTCCATAGCGTTTCTCCGTTCCAAGTGTGGAATGTCCACTTGAATGCTGAATTAAATTTTCTAAGGACAATTCCCAGTGCTAGGTAGTATTACAATTTAAGACACGTAAATACTTCTAAAATGTTTTATTAGTGAAATACCATTTCTTAAAAAATATTGTTAAATGAAGCAATAAGATTCAATCAAATATCTGTTTCACAAAAATGAGTAATTAAAAACGCGAAGAAACTACAGCTAAATATATGTACATTATAATATTAGAACAATACCTATATTTATTCGAAGACTATTTCATTTTTTATGACATACATACATATATATAAAAAGGGTCACAGTTGTTAAGAATTTCATATTCAGTACAACTAAAGAGTATTGCATCTTAGTTTTCAATAGCCACAAAGCATGTGACTAACCGCAGTTGCTACGAAGCCTGCGGTTCACCGCTTGCTCGTAGGCCTCTTCAAAAAACTTAGTATCGCAGTAATGGAACTAGGCTCTTCATAAAGATTTACATTGCAACCCCAAAAGAAATAGTACTCATTCGTTGCGCTTAACTCATATTTTTCTGTTTGGTTAAGTTCCGAATGATTCTTAACGTTGTCTTCACATATCAATGATTCTATGTTGTTAACTATTCATAGGTCATAAAAATATTAGTTGTCGGTGTAACACGTAGGCGTCTGTTTTCATTACACTATTGAAAACAGGTACGAATATTCTCTGATTCTAATAAAATTTAGAGTTACAGTCTACCGCGCCAGCTAAGTATGTGTTAGCAGACTTTAAATTCCTCTAAGAACGTTGTAGGTAACTGTGAGGTATGTAGATGTTATTGATGTTTTCCATTACGATTATTGCGAAAACATTTAAGAGTAACAACGCATGTAACTATGTAATGTTCTTACCTTAGACATTACTATACGGTGCGTGCTAGTATTTGACCTTCAGACCTACGAATTGAAGGGGTAAAAGCAAAAGCCTAATCGATTACAAGTTAGGCTTGACATCAGTCAGAAACCTACAATTGAGCTATTCCCCTATAAGTGGTTCGCTTATTGATAGTAAATTACAGCTGTAAATTTAATTACTTCAATTCACTTAAACTATTATATTTCACTCATAGTCATAATTTGGAAAAAGTATCTCATTAACACACTTGAATAAATAGTAGGTATCACGTATCATAAACACAAAATAAGTCCGCTATTCATAATAATTTCGAATACAGATGATGCTAAACTTGAATTGAAATATGAATATTGTCAGTTAGATATTGTATTTGGACGGCATCGGATTATGTATTCCAATTATTCAGTATTTCACGCTCATCGATGCCTATAATTACATTCTGATAGAATTGCATTAAACCCACCTCGCATACATTCACTAATTTCCATACAATTAATCCAATGATTACCTTCAATCTATTGCTGGTTTAACTACAATGTAAAGCTGTGTTTTGTGAAACAATAATATACATATACATATGTAGCCAATTATAATTTCGTTATTGTTACTTAAAATAAAACTTGAGTATTATTTACTAATGTCAAGGTAATTAAAAATGGAATCATAAATAGTAAAACTACTGAAAATTTTTGATCTACTTTCATCTCACGCCGATAAATCTAAAGTTATGGAAAGAATTATAACGCAATAAAAATAAATAGGATACAAGATTGATTTTATTAAGAGAGTATATTATTAAGAGAGAGAGAGATTATACGAAATTAGTGAGTATCTGCAGGCCATTTTTCCCAATCACTACAGCTACGCGATAAATTATTTTACTGTGTAACACATAAATAAATTACATCTTGATAAATCAAAACCAACATACAAAAATTAATGATATTCATGTACTAAAACGAAATTAGTCTTATTTTCATGAAAGCATTCACGGCGTGCGCAGCATCAAAAGTTTATGTTGCACGAAAACAATACAAGGCCTAATTATTTCTCTTAGGAACTTCGCGAAAAAGTCTTGAACTAAATAAATTATACCTAGCTAATATCCACTCGAGATAAATGATTGTTCGACTCGGCGAGGTCGGGGCGGGCCCCTAGGTAAACCATAAAAATAAAAGCTAACATAAAGTGTTTTCAATTAAACTCGGAATTTACCAAGACGTGTTCCGCGCGACGAGTATGTCGAGAATCGTAAAGCATAAATGATAGTCATTCATGATAGCTAACAATTATTTGAGAGTGAACATTTTTACTTATATTTTCATACCAAATATGTACGTTTGGTATATATTCTAGATAACGAGCAATTAAAGATTAAAAAATAAATGGAAATGTATAAAACGTATCTCATGATGCAATTAAAAGAAAAGGTAACACAAAGTGTTTTCAATTAAACTCGGAATCCGGTAAGGCGTGTTCCGTTCCGCTTGACTGCATGACGTCGACGAATCTGCAGCGGTCTCGCCTCGAACTGCAACCGTTCATAAACAATAGGTGATCTATTGCTTTATCAGCAAGAACTAGAACATGAATTGTTATTCACTAATATCATTTTAAAGTATCAATCATTGAGAAACAATTCTTTACCTGTTATTCTCGGTAAAAAGATTTTTTTCTCAATTATAATACAATTACATAAATAAGAAATTAAATTGGATAAAACGAGGTATCCGCTTTTTTTTGTAACTGTTAAGGCATTTTTAACTCGAGTCGTAATGTAATAAGGCATGTTCCGAACTTGTTCGTAGCCTAGACGAATCTGGGGCGTTCTCCCTCGCAACAACTATTCATAAAACGTTACGTACTGGTTCGTACTGGATTCCTTTAATTAGCCAATGAGCACTACAGATAACTTAATTCAGTTACTATATTAATGAAAAGTATTCATAATTAAGACAAAAGTAAAATATAAAAAATATAAATATAAAAATATAATCGGACTTGGTCTAGAGTACGATGCAAAAGAAAAAGAAGAATTCATCCTTGTATTTGACCGAAAGGCTTCAATATATTTTAAGGTCCTCATTTCATTCAACCACACGAGCTTAAACAAGTTATACGTATGTTTCTTCAGAGGTTAGAGAGGGGTAGAAAAAATTTTTTTTTCTTTAACTTTGCGAGGGTCTGTGTTTGCGTAACCCTAAAGTAAACATCTCGAACTGACCCTGCTCATAATACCTATTTTGGAATATCTAAGCAAATTCTTTTATAAGAAAGAATTAACAAATTTAAGCGGAATTTAACGTTTAGGAATGTACTGAGTGAAATTAAAAAAGTAATATATTTCGATTAGCTTAATTAATGTTAAATGATAATATAAATCCTTGAAACTTATAAAAAATAGACCTCGTAATGCGTAATCTACTTTTATATGTATTATTCGACGTTTATTTTTATTGAATTACGAGTAGCTCCAAGTTGTAAATATTTGAGCAACTGTCCAAAAGTAATGTGACGTACCACTAAACGCCCGCCAGATGTGAAACATATTAATTGATGTGTGATAAATGAAATTATAATTGAAGATGACCTGTAAAAAATATGAAGTAAAATACATAAAAACCCAGATTCGTAATTATATGTATAAAAGCAACGAAATATTAGCATTCGCGCCACGCACATACAGGCACATCCATACATACATAATCGTCAAATATATCCGGTGTCCTGGATAAAAGGAAAACAGCATGATCCGTTTTCCATTTTTGATGACGTGGCTACCTTTCCATTCACTTTTTACCATATATTGTTGATCCTTCGAACGATGTGACTTACACATTTCACTACAATTACTACTACTACAATCACTACAATGTTGCATTTGAATGATGTATTTTAAGGTTTTGTGTAATCGCATTTGGCTATCTTGAGCATCTGCAACACAGAGTGCTAGAACTATCTAGAGATCATAAATACAAATGGCTTTTATTTTATTATCCTGATATATATGACACTCTGTAATTATTCCGTGTTATATATGTATGAACATAATAATGTACTTGTAAAGCAATAAAACTGTTGCAAATAACTATATAGTAGCAACTGGGTATAAGGAATCGGGCGCATTGTTGGTGTAAACTGCAACCGCTCGCAGACAGTAGACGCTCATTAAGTGCAACAATTTTCACGTCGCGTGAAGAATGGTGCATTTTGCTGATTTATGCGCTAGAAAACCGCTAGAAACTTAGAACCGAAATAGGCCATGAGTTGGCTCCAAGGAAAATGGGAATTATTTTAAACGAATAGGCGGAGATGAGATAGGTAGGACAGACAGACGGGGTTTGAAGTAATTTAATATGTTGCGACTTACAAAATATTGTCTCTAATGGAAGGCCCTCTAACAAAATAAATTCATTTTCAAGAATACACCATTTGTGACGATGTTTAATCATAATTTTGTGAATGTTCGAAATCATTAGACAAATTTTACATAAGATACGCTTTAATCACGGGGTACTAGTCTGCCTACTGACATGACTGCATGATGCAAGCAGGTTCCAAGTGTTTCGTGTCATTTAATGTATAGTTTAATAAATTTCATATTTTAAAATTACCATTGCATTTTGACAGATAATCCAGTTAATAGACAACAGTTTACTTAACGAGACAAGAATATGGGCACACAATTTTCCAATGGACGTATTTCTTATCAATAAAGTCTATTATACTAAAATGACTGGCTACAATTATCGGTCTTAAGAGAATTCCGAATACTTTCTGTGATCATTTAAATATTCAAATGTTTTCTTTGTTACGCTTACAAATTTTTAATGAATCTTGAGAATCCTTTTATGGCAGAAGGAAACATTGTAAGAAAAAAATGTCATTTGTGAGTCTACCCACAATAGAGAGCGCAGTAGGTCATATTTCAAACTCCATTATATAGAGTAGGAGCTTTTACCCAGCCGCAGGGCAATAATTGTGTTACTCGACGATTTCTTTGAATTATTCTCGCAGATCTGAATATGCATTTTTGTAAAATTGTAGTAAAAAATATGAATAATTTTATATGGAAATTCATTTTTAGCTCTAATATCTTGCAATATAGTGTAATCTCTGTAAGCTAAAGTACGCGCGAATATTTAATTGGGATATCTTTTTAATGTTATTTTTTGTAACTCGAAACGTATTTCAAGTCATGCTTTCAAACAGATAATGAAATGAATCGAAGATTTGTCATCCACTTTAAAATGTCTATACCTTTTCTAAGCTGACTATAAAGTCTTAGTTAACGTTAGTCGTACCAGTAGGCGATAGTTAAACTAGGCAAAATGTTTGTGAATATTAAAAGCTTGGTAACAAAGTTCACGTAACTCCAGTCACTAGCAGCTGACCGGATCGTTTGGTGGAATTATGATATCAGCGATGTCGTTCGCACCACGTAGCACCGTTGCACTGAAATATTCATAATATTTTACACAGCACTCGTATCAAAACAGATCTGAGTAACAGCATATGACGCGTTGTACTTTATTACTAATTTAGGGCATCTGCCTAGTATTAGACATGACAGGCACGTCATTTCATCATGTATCATTGAAACAGGTTGCTTTGATTTTCTTGGACTCATAATAGGACCTGCATTTCGATACATTCTTAACAGAAAAATTTTATTTGTACATCAAAGATAGCAAAGTTTCATTTGACGTCTTGTGTGTTTAAAGAAAATATCAAATAAGTGGATTAAAATTGCTTAAAATAAAAAAACCTTTCAGTAACGATAACTGCGCTTTTAACAGTCTTACGGAAAAGCATATAACGTTAAACCGTCAAACGACGTGGAAATTATCCAATGGCGAGAATTACAGCGGAATCTATGAAAGACACGCCGCGCGCTCGTTGGAAAATCGTAGTGCCCGGTGACTTCGGAGCTACGTTTCGAAGCACTCACATTAATTTATTCACAGACAGGAAGAGGAAATTAATGTTTTCAAAGAGACGTAAAAAGCCAACGGTGTGGTTATTAAGCTTTTCATCAACCAACCATTAGTGGCGAAGGCGCTTAGAATTAAGCTTATCCGTAGATGGTTTTTACTCACTTTTGTAGTCATGATCTAAAAAGTAGTGTCGCATACGTTTACAACAATATTGGTCTATATGCTTATGGCTTCACGGATGAATATATTTCGATAGTCAAAATAATACAGCACGTACACTGTCAGAGATAGAAGCTGTAGAATTGTCTTCACCGCTCATCAAACTGACGATGAAAATCTTATCAAGAAATCTTATATTTACCCGAATGCGACAGAAAGAACATTATGTTATTCTAGTATGTGAGTATGATTGTGCATCCATGTACCTATGTGTGAATGTGTTTATTTCTTTGACGTAGATTGACGACTGTTAGATTTTAACATACCGTAACGTAGGTGTTCATAAAATTAGTGCAATTTGCACTTAGGATACACAAACAGTTAAAGAATTACTGTTACAAATTTGCTTTTTCATCAGTACTTCATATGCGATTTCATTACTGGTTACATTTACCTTATCTCTTTTTAGTTTATTTGGTGATGATTATGTTGCGATTTTTACATTATTACTCGTTTTTGCGATCGGGTTTTACATCTTTTCAACAATCAATAAGATTACTTATGGTGTTTTCCAGTTATTGGAACTCAGATTTTAAGTCAGGTTACATAATTATTCGTATGCATAACGTTAAAACATACCATTTGCGAAATGATATTGTTATAGATTGATATCTACATAATAATGTGCATCTAATATGAATAACATAATGTTATTCGTTAATTACGTTGCAACAATAAGCAAGATAACTACCGCACACTCATTCGGCGCCCACATTCCGTACAAACTCAGCACGACGAGACGGAAACGAACTGCACCCTACTGCGGCCCTATTGTTGTTGAAATTACCGCATTCCAGTTTTTAAATTAACCCATCAAGCTCTACGCTGCGTGATAAATTCTCCACATAAGTCTTTAAAGCTTTTTCAGTACGTGCCAATTCCGATATTTTACAAAGATTGCGTTCGTACTTGGATTAGACTGCTCGTAAATTAGAACCTTTTAAAAAAGACTAATGAAATCTTACAAAACAAGTATATCAGTTGTTGAATATGTGAAATAAGTCTAAAATTAATATATAAATAAATACAAGACGTAACTTGAATTACCATTACAAGCCCTTTCGCAAGGCTTTCACAGAATAAAGTCATAAAAATAACAACACTTTTCCACGTTTGTATAGTGTTGCTAGGGTCCAGAGAGGACGAGGAATATTATCAGGCAAACGTATAGTCGGACTGTTATATTTTTATACGTGTTTTTATTTTAAATTTGAAAAAAAACCGCTTTCAAAAATTATTACGGTATTAAATTGCCAATATTAATATGAACAGATTTGCTTGACAAGTGAAAAGTATGACACATCGAACTACGAATATTGTCTAAAGTGAAAGCGCCCCTAGACTTTTTGCTAAAGGAAATAATGCAAAAGATATGTTTTTTTGACTAGTGGTGGACTATGGTATAAAGTATATCATATGTAAAGGACATTTTTTCATTTATACACTCTCGTTATAAATAAAGTTAAAGACATACAGGACTGTTTTCATTTTAATACGATTGAAAACACCTAGTAATTAAGGCACAAATATCGTGGACATAATCAAGACTCGCTAGCACGGTGTCGTCTTGGAATCACAGCAAACTTTTAAGTTACGTACATTTTGAAACGCAAAATTGTTTTACCGTCATTATGTATCGTTACAAAACCGCTTTTAAAACTTTTGCGGCGACCGAAAATTCATGAATGGTCCGCTTTCTCAAAGCTTAAGTGTCGTTATAACATGTTTCTGAATATTTCATATTTCACTCATTTAGCGATTAAAATATCAATTTTTTTTATCTACTCGTATCAGAAAAAAATTGTTTCACATGAAATCATCTAGCAATCGATACAACTCCAATGATTGATGGTCCATTCATGTGTCAGCGGAGAGCATGTTGGCGTTAAAACATTTTGCAATACGGGAAAAGAGATCAAAAATTAACTTTTCTACGTCCAACTGATGTAATTTTAAAATATCATACGGTTTTTGATGTCATTTTCACACTTTCATATACTGAACGTTATGTAATTTTGAGGATATTTAAATAAATTCATTTTCTACACGAAAGAATATAAAAATTGTAATATTGTAAATACAATAAAGAAAATTAACAGAAGAATGGTACTGACCTACAACTATCGTAAGCAGGGCGAAAGTAGAAAACAATGGTAGTCCGCCGGCCTCCATAGAAACGGCTCGTGCGTGCCTCGATGAC
>DWEL01000116.1:0-11870 GCA_018245955.1 Myscelus nobilis
CGTGTTCATACAGAGACATTCGATGTATACACTGAGTGTACGGTGTATAGTGTCGTAGTCTGAACCGGCCTTAATGTCAGGTCTCCTCCAGCATTTGATGCGGGATGCTTTGATGGGACAAATCCGACTTTATATTTCGTTAACTTACAAAAGCTTATACCATATTGTTTATTGTTTATTTAAAGTGATGCTTAGCGTTTTTGTTCCCGGTTTACTACAGCCTGAAAGCGCGCATTCCGATGAACAGTAATTAAAACCTTCATTGAGTGTTTGTACTTTATAAGGAAAAAAACAATTTGAACAGCTATGAGTAACATTCCACTCTCATTTCCCGAACACCTGTCAGTTTACCTTGACGACAACAGCTGCATTTCCGTCGTCACAACACCTGGACCTACTCAGGTTTATTAGCCGTTTACTGTATCCTAAATATATTTGAGTGCTATTACATTAATCTGCCGAATGTTCTCTTTAATAATAATACCTATTTATAGCATCATTCTTTATATAAATTTATCGTGTTAATAATTCAAATTTTTCATATAGATAGCTATACTCTATAGAATACCTGACAGGAATGATCTTGAGCGGGAATCGAACCTACAATTCAGATTGGCAGTCAAGATCTCTAACCACTGGACGAAGAGGCGTATATTACGAGACTTGGAAAAAATAAACATTGCAGATGATAGCACTAAAGAAAACAAAACCATTCTAATTTTACTCTAAACACCAATCAGAAGCTTTTATAAGACCAAGTTCATTGGCCGTACCTTTCACGTAAACCGTGTACTGACTTCTATCTCGATCACCTTGAAGGACACAGATCCACTGTACTTCCGTCATTTTGCCACAAAGAACTGCTTTTAATAGGCTACCAGTGTTTTAAATATACACCGTTGGTAAAAGTAAACGCCATACAGCTTGGAAAGTTGACAATTAAATGGTCGTTCAATGTCTCCTTAAGCTAAAATTAGGTTTTAAAACGGGTTTGTCTTAGCTGTAACGTTTAGAAAACTCCATATATTTGAAGTTGATTTGAATATAATATAGGCCTAATATTCCGCCCCTCTCTTTCTTTCTCTCCTTCCCTCCCTCTTTGAGAGAGAGTGGTAGAAATTGAGGAAAAACTTCGAAGACGACCTCAAGACCGTAATCAATCTATTTCTTCTCACCCCTATGAGAATATAAACCAACATGCACAGAAAGACAAATATTTTCCATTTGTTAATCTTTTTGCTGCAATTGTTTATTACGATAATATACTCTTTCAATACAGGAGTGCTACAAAATAGACTTTTTAATTGCATATGTTTATAGTAATGTTTATAAAGTTTCCAATCGTAAGTCATAACAAATTCAATCAATAACAAATACAGTTTTTCTAAGCACACAACAAGTGTGCCGCTAATGACAACACTTGGTAATGTATTCAACATGAATAACATGCAAAAACGATGCGCCTCGCAAGTGCCTCGCAGTTCTAATTGAGCTTACTCTAAAGTTCTTGACTTTTGACTCACGCATTCTTATTACGACATCCATGGATTCTGTTTACAATTAAAGGTTAAATCGCTTGTTCACACACTTTATTACGCATGATTTAACTTTATTAAAGGCAAATGAAATCATTTTAAATAATGTTAGATTGTTAGGTTATTTCGTGTCATGTCATGGTAGCCAAATTATTGATAAAACGACATTTTTTTAATTTAAAATATATAATCGTACTGATGATTTTACATTCGAACTGAGCACATATCATGCTCGTCACAATAATATTCGTCTTCATTGTCTGCCTGTTTGCCAGTTACAATATAAAAAGAAATAGAAATCACAACCAGTTCAACAATTAGCTACATCAACTATTTGACCCAACAGCCAGTCAAAATGACTGTTAGAAAGACTAATTGCATATTCTTAAAACAACACAGAAGTTTCTAACATACAAGCTGGATTACACTATGAAAGCTCCGCTGAATTAGACGCGATACAAAAAACAGGCAAAGCTAATCTTTAACAGCTCAAAGATATTGTAAAAAACAGACGCAGGACAAAAAGTTGGATGAATAACATAATAACCTACATTTATTTAAATTAAATGCTTTAACGGTTCAAGATAATTCAAATTAAAGTAGTTTGGGTCAAATAATATTGGTTGACCACAATTAATTCCAATAATACAGATTACAGACCTTACAAGTAACATGAGGAAATGTCATCTCTCTGTTTTTATCTTGTTCTATTGCCTATTGTTCTTGTGTGTCTTGGGTTTTGACTAACGCATTACTATTGCGCCATTTCATTAGGGTCGGAATCCGCATAGACGCAAGCTAAAGGTCACTATGGATATTATGGTTACATAACCGACAATCCGCCACCGAATTCTTGCGTTAGTAATGTAAATGTTTGCTCATATCAATCTCGCGTTGCGAATCTTCGCAAGTTTTCTTTCGTCGTTAATTTTTGTATAGAGCCGTATTTGCGTTTTAATGGTTTATGAAATTCTGTATTTATATATAAATTATTACTGTTATGTCATTTATTTTACCTCACCTTTGAAGACAGTGAAAAAGACTACAAAATGAAACGGAAAAATATTTGTCTTTCAAACTGAATCATCTAATCGACTTTAGTAATATGATTGAAATAGAACCTAGAATAAAATCAAAAATTAATTCAAATTTTAACTTTCATTAGAATTCGAGGTTGACTTTGATTAAATAAAAAAATGAAACACGTTAGAAATATTCGCATTGCGATTGTTTTCGGAACAATATAGACACAAGAACTCCGAACTCATTTGATACCACTAATACGGTAAGAAATAATTTAATTACCAGTATTGCATATTAGTACAGACGTGTGGCTAAGTAGCGTTTAATACATTCGTAAGAGGTGGCTCGCCTCGTGGTATGTGGAGTAAGGACGGCAGGCGACGTGTACTGGATTGTGTAGGGTTGCCAACTGTTCGTATATTCTCCGATTCGTATTAAACTGGACCCTAAAAGGCTTGCACAAATACCGTATTTATCGCATCCAGTACATTTACAACTCTTATTGTCAAAGGATTTTCTTTGAGGTATTTCTCACAGATGATTTGAAAATCCTTGAACCCGTTCTGACGCCCTAACGTAGCCCTCTACGACATATGACAGATAACTCAAATTGCAAGTCTGAACAAATACAAAATGTTGTGTTCATCATTCTAATTTCATTAACAATACTTAACTATTTGGCACAACCCTACTAAAAGAAGGTTAACGCACGAAATACATCTCGAGTATCAGAAATCCTTATTGCATTCGTTATGCCCCTCAAATTTACAATTTACGAGTAGAGGCTTCCGAAATGATCAGTGCAAAAACACACTAAAAATATCATCATCGTAAGGTCTACGTTTTTCCAACGCATCGAATTTATCTGTCCTTGTTATTTTTTAAGCTATTGTATACCCGAGTGAAACTTTTAAAGTGTTAATGGAAGAATATTCGAGGTTACGTCCCTTCTTGTACAAGTCAATTTTCTTCAGACTCAGTTCCTTAGTTCCAAAGTTAACAGTAACCGATTAGAAAGGATATTCCCGTCTGAGGTCTAGCGGCCGCGAGGTGTATTACCGTTAATGCTATCATTAAAATAACTGGACTAGTTTTTTTCGTACAAACAAAGATTCAAGTCGAGAACTATTTTTATCTATGACGCGAAACACTGCATGCAATGTTTCGAAGAAATAACTGCCGTGAAGTGTACAAGATTGCGCCTAGCTTTTGTCGTTTATTGTTATTAGCACAGAAACAAGTTAGTTACACAGTTATTGTGGAAGCACAGATGGACGGGACCGCTGGAGCGTGACCAATGCATTTCGTGTCGAGCTATTGAGAAATTCGCAGCCAACAGATTGTCATAATCGGCTATTTTGACGTCTATAAAATCTAAATTAATTCGATAACTCCAAACAATTTATTGTCCAACATTATGTAAATCGAAATATGATTTTGATTGTATTTTATTGAGGAAACGAGTTGCGTTCGTTGTGTTAATGCGCGTTTAATGTGCATCTAATGTTTACGAAACGGA
This sequence comes from Myscelus nobilis, assembly GCA_018245955.1. NCBI lineage: Eukaryota > Metazoa > Arthropoda > Insecta > Lepidoptera > Hesperiidae > Myscelus > Myscelus nobilis. Next base: position 4,078 of record DWEL01000116.1, read on the forward strand.
AGGTTCAAAACTAATGTATCACAAGTACTGCTGGTTTGAACGTAACTGGATTAGTGTAATGAATTAATGTTTTTGAAGTTATACTCGTTTAGGCGCGTTATGAAAAATTGATGAGAGTGAAATTTTAAGATTCGTCATTTTTTTAAAGTAACAGTATGTAGTTGCAGCGGTTGCAGTCTCGAAACATCAGTCTGAAGTTAGTTGCTAATCAGTGTGAATCAATAAAAAATGTATTGGCGTTTATATTCATTCATTATTTATTGTTTTTATTTATTGTTTATTTATATTTATTGTTTTCATTTGCAGATGTCAGTCCGCTCCAAGAATAATGGATAGCCACAGTAGATCGGCGTCGCCGCGGGAGCCCTCGCGGCCGCAGCACCGGCCGCCGTCGCCGCCGTCCTCGCCCGCGGGCTTCGACAACCGCGCGTACCAGCACGACGAGGCCGACGCCAACCACAACGGCTCCTTCGCCTCCAACCAACCGCACCAGAACGGACACACGAAGGACCTCAACGGCGACGCCAAAACGCTCGAAGCGGTCAACTTGGAACTCATCAACCTGACGCCCAAGAATGGAAACGCCAAAAAGAAGGATGTCGAAGTGGACATGAACGCCTCAAATCCATACGACGAATACTTCGTGCCGGTCAACGAGCACAGGAAATATATGAGGTTTGTGGTTTTAAATGTATAATTCGTCTGCATTGCGCTCGATAACAATAGACGCTTATTGTTATTTAAGAAACGCGTCAAGGTGGGGTGAACCGCGGGCCGTTTTCAAAACCGCCGGCGATAATGTAACCTACTTGTTTTGTCGCGAGCGCGCGTAATATGATCGAAACGAAATCTTTCCTCATAACGATTCTATCCAACTTTTAATGTTAAGAAATTGCTTAAGAAAACATAACAGTTTCCATTTCGCTCCATTCTGATTTCAGCGCTTTATATTCTATGTATTTATACAACAAATTCCGGGGCTGCTTGCGAAACTCTGTTAACAATACCACGTTGCCACTAGGAACCATGGCGTAATCGTTATCAAAATGCGATACAACGGCTGCCTAATATGCTGCATCATCACACAAGCGTACTGGTGAATTCGTTTAGGAACTGATTGGACAATGTCAGATGTTTATCTATTACAGATACCGTTCGGCCACCGGTACATATTCTTTCAAAGGCAGTGGAACACCTCGTCATTTCGATTCGTCTCATCACGATTGCGCTGTCCATTCTAGACCGTGTTGATATCTAAAGTAATTCCTTGTACGGTACTATTTTTTCTGCGCCTAACATTTAGAGATCTGTACCTGCTAGACTCGCGACTGTAACAGCGCTGGTATTCAGTTTTTTTGTCTCCCCATCCGCGTCTGGTTGTCTCTTGTCTGCATTTTGTATGACTTTCTATTTCTTTTCTTAATTGTCAGTTTGCGGTGGCTCGTGTTAAGAAAACTTCAACTATTTATAGTTTTTAGGTATCCTGTTGGACATTTTTTGTTGAGCATTTTTATTGGACTTGTCTTTCTGGTTTGCACCATTTACGTAACACTTTAATATTTAACGATAGGTAAAGATGAAAGAAATGACTTATAAGGAAAATCTTCAAAGCTCATTCCTCTATAAGGAAAATCTTTGTCCTTGAATATCTAATTAACGAGCTTCACATTAAATTAAATGAAGCAGCGTGTAAAAAATATTCTGACTTTGTAAGCCAAATTGTTATAATTATTGTTTATTAAAGATCTTAATGTAGAGTCAGGTACTAATGTATTTGAAACTGGAAGTAGCTAGGTGTCCTGTGACAACTAAATCTGTCTTCTGTGAGTCTGAAAAAATCCTTACGCAACTGGCTAAACAGCTAATAAAAAGAACCAGAAAAGTAAAGGCCTTTGTAGAAACTTGGTGGCCTACACATTAACAAATGTAGTTACCAAATTTGAAATATTGAACACTAAATTGAATAAAAAATAGCTAAAATACGCTCTGTTTCTTGGTTACTAAGAAACAATTTCGAATACGAAATAATACTATCGACACACTGGTTAATTCTGATCGCGAGTGGTAAAGAATGCGGTTTTAGGTAATATAACAGATTACAGAACAAACATTACACAACTATGGTCACTGCTCTGTTACTGTAGCAGTGATTCATAATATGTTTTAAATTAATGAGTAACAATAACAATTTTGTAACTTTACTGACAGTATAGATTTTTTTTTGTTTAACTTCCCAAGTTACAACAAAAGGTGACAAAACAATATGTAACAGCTTAGAACTCTAACGAATATTGAGAGTAACAATAAATTTAATAATTAAATAGGAAAAGCTATAGACAACGAGAAGGTAGCTCCTTGGTGCATAATGTGTAGGTATTTGAATTTACTTTGTATTCCAATTAAATAGAAAAACACTGTTTATTAATTTATCATATTGACCTTGGGCATACTAACTCGTATCAACTTTACGACAAAAAAACCGCAAAGCCGAATAGCATTACGCGTCTTTTGAATTTGAAATCAGTAACGTTCGATTTTATAACGTTCCAACTGGCGCCGGGCATGTTTTTTTTTCTATGCGCGTGTGGATTCAAGCGTTGATAACACAAACATAACTTCCAAGTAATTTTATTATCCGTTCTTAAAATGTGGCAAAATTTAAAATTTTTCACGTAAATATATGAATATTTATATGATATTCCATCGTTAATTAATTGAAACAGTGTGAACTAACAAATGTTTTATAAGAAATTTACTTACTGCCTGTATTATTAGTAGCTTGCATACATTTGTAATGATCTGTTTATGTTAACAAGTTATAATTACTTATCAAAGCGTAACAAGGATAGAGGGAGGTCGATCAAAATGCGCTTTCAATTTCGCTTCCTTCCTTTTAATAGCCGGTAGGTAATTAAGTTGTAATTCCTGCCGAGGCCCCGGACTCTATTTAGAATGAAATCGAATGCAATATACTCAGTTATATAGTTTCCTGGTATATATTTTAATTTTTTAATAATAATTGAAAACAAATATTTAGAAATGACCTATTTTTTAATCCAGCGAATATAAATACGAATACAAAACGAATGGTAAATCGTTTGGAATGTTCTCCAAGTATGGCGGGCAGCAAGGTTGACTAAGCTGTAATTACCTAAAATATCGACATTTAATTGCACAAACCATTACCTAAAGCTGTGATAAGAATTTAAGTACAAAATACATTTACGGCAACGAACTAACCATTCCTGACATTTACTTTAAAACGAAATGACTAATTTCAATTATGTTTATTAAATCATTCAGTACAAATATTTTTTGGCTTCGGGTAGTTTGATACACCTTAACTTCAATACACACATACATTTGTTACACACACTAAAAAGCGCTTGGTAGTAAAAATTACCCAAGGTCTGAATCGTCAATCAATCTGTTTCGAGGGGTGTGTAAATTTAAGGCCGCTCTCGCCAATTCAATGGTTCATTTGACAATCTATCCAACAGCTAAAGAACCTGTTTTGATAACGCATATTCTTTAATTTTCATAGCAGTGAACGGAAATGCACAGGAAGTACCTAAATAGCACAACGTCCATCTATAATCCGTAAAAGTACTGACAGATACAATATCTGTGAAGTCACGGCCGATGCACCTGTGGGACGCTCACGATTTAAAAATAAATTGCTATTGTCTCTGCACGAAGCACAGAATATACATACCGTGCACAGAATATACATACCGTTTAATAAATACGTGTACTATGTAAGCGGTAAAAAAATGTAAAACGTCATAAGTGTGTGACATATTTTGTCAAGAATTATATCAATTTAGTAATTAAAAATTATAAATATATATAAGTAATGTGATTTATTTTTCTTAATAATTTATCATCAATTAAATATAGTTTCAACTGCAACTTAGTCTTTGATTAGAATTTTTACTTGAATAAAAAAAAACGAACAACCTTTACATGTAGCGCTGTAACAATACCAACATGTTCTTGTTTCGAATATGATTGATATATATTTCGTTTTTCTTTCAAATGCTCGGCAGTTTTAGGTTGCGGCGGGCATTGTTCAGCCGAAATCCGGCAGAAAGTTTAAACAGCGAACAAGTGGTCTCTGGTTAGTTGTTAACAACAAATAACTCGTTACCACTAAGCCATCCCGTTTTGTTTCGAGAAAGCCGTTGCATATTCAACGCGCCGGACGAAAACACAAAGGCACTCTGTTTGAAAGAAATTCAGAACAATACAATACAACTGGCCCACAATACTTACACGACTTGTGCCCGGTCCGAAACGAGGTACAAACGGCATTCGCCGTGTTACTCATTCTTAAATAAGCAATCTTGCATTATTACGTAAATGACAATTACTTTTAATTAGCAAACTTCAGACCTGAATTGTGTGTTGAAATGTCTAAAAGTAATTTCACTTGTCATGACCGAATTTCACTGACCGTTAGGTACCTCAAACATTTTTTTAATTATTAAAAGTAAATACGTGCACGGTCTGTGCAAATTTTTCAATCAAATATTGGTAGTCTATCTGGCAATATATTGTTGACAAGCTTAAGCGAAATCCATTGCGCATGTAGTGAACAGAAGGTTCCCAACACTCTTTTACATTCACTCATTCAAATATCGATAATTTATGCATTACTCATTGGGAACGGAACGAAAGGACGTACGAGGTAAGCAGACTGAAATTCATAAATCTATACAATAAGAATTGTAATGGAGTCGTAAATTAGTGATAAATTACTTACTCTTTGAGGAATACATTGTAAGCGTTTTTGACAAAAACTAACCTCAAAATTCTCTAAATGTGAAGATCTAAAGCAATTTTCGTGGTAACGACGGCTCTAAGAAAACATGTTAATATGTGGTGCAGTGACTAGATCACTCATCACACATTCACCGCGCGTTGTCCAGTAGGACTGAGCAGTAGGACCGCACATGCGGCCGGTTCAGGATACACCTCATTAGTATGCACCTGTTAATCTTTATGGAGTTTATTATGCCGAAACGCAATTCCATTACGTTAACTAGACGTAAACAAGTTTTATTCAGAAGTGCTATTAACAGACAAGAATGTACCTATAGCGACTTTTATGATAGCAGAGGAAACAACAATTATTTAATACATTAGTTATACGATATACCTACATATCTTTTCTTAGCTTACCTCAATGGGAATATACATAGATGACAATATTGTATCTCCTTGTATTGTCTGTTATTAATCTAAAGCTTTATCCCACAAGAGTTAAAGTAGCAGCATTCTTTTGTTAAGAATTTTGGCCGGATTTGCATATAAATGTAACTTATTGATATACTACGTCACATGGCTGTCTGAGGATGCTTATTATAAACGACTGATAAACTACATAGTTCAATTCCTAAACACTAACGGATATAAATACATTTACATGCCCAAGCAAACGCGGATTCGATACTCATTTTCGATATAGCTAACTGTATTTCATGTGATTTTATAAGTTTTAAAGAATTTTTCGCACTTACACAACTCGTCGGTTTTACACTTTATAATGGCATAACACTGCGTCACAATGTTTAATACCATTGTATTACGTAACTGCGGTGATGGCCCATTGATGAATGTCACGCTTGCTCAAAGTGACGCTGCGATCAATCCGTGGAAGTGGGTCAGACAGCTGGTGCTTTCCCGAACAAACTTCTTCTGAAAACGACTGATTTCCGCGGGAAAACACGTTTTAAATAAACAAGCGATATAGATGGCGTTACGGTCGCAACAACTGTTTCACACGTAAAAAAAGAATTGAAAAACAGCCAGTACGTAATATTTCTACTTCATTAAACCCTCATTTGGTTTATATTAATGGGGTAATTAAAATCTTATTGACCTAATTGATCCATTAAATACTAAATGCATTGTGATTTAATTAATTGATTTCAATCGTCATTATTACAGTTATTAGTTAATTTACAGTTTCAGTAGTCACAGTTCGGTGAACAAACTTCCTTATGAAAACGGATACGCAATTAAATTTCTAGGATATTTATTTAACGGATGCTATTGATCAAACGTGTCGTGTTCGAATTTCGAATATTTTGTAACGCGTCCAGTAACGTCCGTTAAACGTTTTTCGAAAACAAATAAAGACCTTCATATACATTGTTTTTTATTTGATTGGTAGAAGTAAATAACATAAACAAAAAACAATAAATTCCCTTTCGTCGACTATATTTACCATTATTTTATGTTTCGACATTGAAACTTAAAAAGAAACTGATTTCTTGAACAAAGTCCACTAGATGCAAGTCCTAGTAGAAATCTTGGAAGTCTAGAAAGGTCGGCCACCTAATTATTGATGTGTGACGTGGATTGAGTATCGTATTCCACACAAGTGTAATCTGCACGCTCTTCGTTCCAAGCTTTCTACTGGACAAGCTTGTATCAGGTGGTTTTTTAATCACAAAACATTATATCGTTATAGTTAAAATTATATAATTTTTATCATTATTTTGGAGTGACGTTATAATTTCGTTCAATCGATGCGTTTAAAAATTTATGTTATTTTTTTTTAAAGCTTTTCCGCCATGTTGAATTCATAGTGTCTTTTTATTTTTCGTACTCTTCTAAGAAAAGCCTAAGGTAAAAATCATTTTGTGTACAGATAACAAATACGAAAACAATGCCAAAATCCACGAGAATCCACCCCAGTATGTCCATGACATTCGTAACAACAGAAATAAATTAAGAATGGCGGAGACGCAATCAATCACACAATATATCGTACCGCGTATTTTTGTTTTTCCTTGTCTATTAATTTTCTCTAAGAACAAGCTGACTGACGCGTTCATCCATCAGATAGTGTTGCCATATACTATGCGCAAATAAAGACTAGTGTTTGCTTTATGATCTAAATTCCACAGTAAATAACTGTGGAAATTTTTAAGTTTGACCAAATTTCAATAAAAGTGCAGGATTAAATTATCTTAATTTATTAAAATTTTGAAAGTAATAAAGCGTTTTATTATATTTGCTTGAAGTTCTCCAATCTGTAACAACGAAATCAGAACCAATATTAAATGAAAATAACGTAGGTCTGAAGGAATCGTAGTATACAAGTAAGTAACACAAAAAATGCTACTGTAAAAACAAACTCAAATGAAAATCACATCATTAATATTTCTGCTCGCATGTAATTAAAAGGACATTCACTTTGTTCGGAAAAACAAATATATATGGACCTTATAAGTGTGTAGAGCATTAAGATAAACTAATGCATTTAAAAGCTGTAGCCTCCAGAGCACACTGAACCGCCGTTAGTATTAGAATAAAGAAGTAAAAACAGATAAAGTCAAATGCTGTTCCTTTATTTAATTGCGCGTTTTAATTGAATCCCTGGCAAATATGTATAATACTTTCTTACAATAGTTGTTTGTCAAATTATTGTAAAGTCATGTTAATTGGTTTCTGTTTCAAAAAAGGAACCGCCCTTATATATAACACTTATTACTTAATAATAGTAATGTATTATGTCGTTTGAAGGTGTAAGTTTTGAAGCCTTAAAGTTCCAATATCGCGACATTTATGGCAGCCCATACCTGACGCAGGCCCCCCTCCACCCTCCACAGGAACAAAGCACGGGTCAACGACCAACCGCTCGCGCCGCTCCTGGGTACAGTACACTTGCTTATTATAACCAATGTGCTATAGTTACCGCAATAACAAAAAAAAAAAACATGCGTGCGTACAAAGTACACATGTCAGAAGTGAAACTTCTTTGGCGAACTAATTTATAAATC
>DWEL01000117.1:0-11816 GCA_018245955.1 Myscelus nobilis
CAAATGTCCATCGGTGGCAGTAGCCACTTACCATCAGGTGGACTGCATGCTCGTCTGCTACTTCCATATTATAAAAAAGCTCATTAGACTTTATTAATAAATAAATAAATATTGCAATATTGAATAATCGTTTAAATTAAATAACCATGTGTCTATCGAATATGGAAACTACGTCCGTATGAAATGAATAATATATTGAAAATCATGCTGCTCAGTAAAGTTGCCGCATAATTTAGTGTTGGAGCGTTGTAGAATCGATTGCACAAATTTCACAAAGCACACAACTCGGAGTTCGTGTTGCAGCAAACTACGGTGATAGTTCAAACTGAGACCGGAACTAATGTGGTTGTTCTTGTTATTATGAATAGAGCAGTGCACTGCTATTATTTTGATATCGAAAAGCACATCGGATTTCTAATAAATAAAAATACTTAATTTTTTCACTAACCCAGATCGTGAATGAAAAATTATAGATGTGAATCCCATGATTTTTCATACAATTTTTTTACCTCTATTTCTTCAACTAAAGGGTGGAATTTCTAAAATCCTTTCTGTATGCTCTATAACGCTATTCAAAGGACCTATATGCAGAATTTCATAATTATAGGTTCAATGGATTTGGTACAGTGACTTTTGGGTCAGTCAGTTACTTTCCTGTTTGTTACATCTATAGATATGAAATATTATTATTATAGTAATATCACACATAATACATCACGTTTTGAACTAACATATAAGTTACAATGTATATTTTCAATTTAACTTTATGAATCTACATATGTATAGTGCAGCAACTAAGTCAAATTCAAACACTGTATGAATATTCTAATTGAAATTCAATAAAGATTTATATAGATACTATGTATTAATAGTTTAAGTGAAATATGATTATTAATGGAACAGACATCGATGGTAGAACTTCCTCGGAGGTCTGCGTGCGCATTCCAGAATTTATTAGACACTATTAAGGGTAGTCCAAAATGTTAAAGTCGGAATATAAACTTGAAATATATGTTCGATCACGTAACATACGGGTTTGGGAACAATTGTAGCACCATTTATATATTGTAGATATGTCGTAGAATTGAACACTTCATGATATTTACGGCGATCTTGAAATACCATGTTGAATGAAATGGCAAATGCTTTTGCTATACGAAAGACAAAACTCAATTCACTATCGGATCTGTAACAGTTATCAGTTGTTAAATCATATAAAAAACCTTCAGAACTGCTTTGAAATTAGTCGATTTTTCTATGGTTTGTGAAGTCTACCAATCCGCACTTGGCCAGCGTGGTGGACTATGGCCTAAATCCCGCTCACTATGAGAGGAAGCCCGGTCCAACAGTAAACCATTAAAAGGGTGGAAGAAGATTCTTAATAAAATTACTCGTTAAGTTTTTGGTCAGGCTTTTATTCAATTAAATTTAAATAAAATATGACTTCAATTAAATTCAAATAAGTGTATGGCAATCGATAAAATTTCTGCAATACATTAACGGTTTCGCCAGAAAACGATGCAATAAAATATAAAATGAAACGATATTGAACGCGCCATTAGAAGCAGTAAGAGGGCTTGAAACTATCCGATCCGGTATTGTTACGATATGTTTGTAAGCGTCCGGTATTTAAACAAAGTTAATTGGAATTGCCTAGTGGTTAGGAGTCGATCCAAACGATGTACAAAAATGTGCCCATCTCTACGTGTTTTTTCCAAAATTTTTGATGCTGTACTTATTTTGGGCTCTGCTTAAATTTATTGCTGCACCTGGTAACGGAAATGCGACATGATGAACATTATCATAGATTATCTAACGGATTTGGATGATTTACAAATGGATAGAATGCAATGGTGAAAACCCTAAAAAATAATTGTATCATGCTCTCTGAAACAATATTTATTAATTGTGCTTAATTTCGCAACTATTTGATCGCCTTTACTTTATTCTATGAGAACATATTGTCTTTAAAGATAAATGTTTATTTAAATTAAAAATTATGTTTATTGAAAATGTAGCGTATGCATTGGTGTCGGATCGGAAAATGTGCAAGCACCCCAAACGTCAGTTAACGCATACGAAAACACTCTAGCTGAGCTTATTCCGTCCTACGCGAACCACTTAAAACTGAACACTCGATTTGAAGCTTTAAGTTTTAGATTATAAAGTTCAGTATTGAACATAGCACGCGTTAGACAGGCCAGCTTTACAATATCGCATCCACTGTTATTAAACACGTGATTGTGCATGTTATTCTGAAAGTAGGTTAGCTGTAATGTACGACTTTTTATAAGATCCAGTTTCTACAGAACACATAAACCATTTGTTATATTGTTTGATAGGTAAATTAGAATTTGTAGTTCTCATGTATCGGCATTTCACGTAGAAGCAGTAACCTGGGGAGACTGGGCACAGGTGGCCTATGGATAGAGAACCACTAGTTACGAGTATATGCATTACAATATAACTTCTAATATAGTATTACGAGTAAATGCTGGCAGGTAATTTCAGAAAAACATCAGATTCTTAGAAACTCTTTTGCTGATTGATTAACAGTTGCAAAATGTAATAAATGGACTATACCAGTATATACATTTTATATCGATGTCTTCAAAAACTCGTTATTTCGTAACGGGCAGTTCGTTAACGAATTCGTTACAGAGAAATCAGAGACAAAGAATCGATGTAACGAAAACAATAAAACCTAACACAACGTTCGGAAATTTAATATTGAAGTTTGTTCAGAAATCAAATTATTTCGACAATAGGGTGGAAGCGCTGTTTCGAAGTTACTGTTATCACCGGACCGGCGGAGGGCGGACTGCAGGAAGGTTTTGATGAGTATAATTGTTATATCACAAATCAATCTATCGTAACATTTTGATTTCTTTCTTATTAGTGTACGTTGAAGGTCGTTGATTCAATTCCCTACCAGCACACACATTTTCGTGATAGCTACGTTTTTCCTGTGTCTAAATGTAGTAAATATGTCTGGTTGAAATGATAGTGCCCTAGTACTTGAAAGTCCGGTTTCATTTGCTATTACTGTAATTGAAATCACAATATTTTTATTATCTCGTCATTTTCAAGTTCACTCTCTTTTGGAATTACTTGGACTGAACGATTATTGCGATGTTGTTAGAACTTAGTGAAGGATATTCACGAAGAAAAACGTAAGATCCGAATATTATTTCGTAACCAAATATTAATATTATATTCATTGTTATGAATATAATATACTAATATTTGATAGCTCAGAAAGGCTCTGAGCTTCATTTCCCACACTCAAGGGGAATGTAGTGAACAACTTGAGTGGCAGACAAGGTTGAGGGACAAAAAATGTTTTCCAAAAGCCTCCATCCACAAGCCACATCCTAAAGAGAAGTTGTCACTTTATGATGATGGGATTTTCTACGCTTTCAGGCGAAACCAATGCCCAACAGTGGGATGTCAAATTGTAGCCAAGACGAAGGCAAATATTGCTGTCGGTCTGTTATTGTACGAGTATTATAGGTCCCGTTGTAATATACATAGTTATTGACCTCGCTATTATTAAGTTGCAATGTCCTACATACATAAGGTCTGAACTGTTGTTGAAATTTTAATGTTTGTTTCCATACCTATAATCCCGCTTTGCTTAGTAAACAGAAGTAGATGGAATTCCTATTCAATGAAATCTTGGACTGTAGAGAATACGGTACGGTTAAGTGTAGTCACCCACCTATCTTTTCTCTTGCATAACAGGCTCCTTTCACCCTTTTACAATTGTGCTTACACACCATTTAGTCCCAGACTAGATAAAAGATGGACCTTAGGGCATTTTCTCACAGATATGATGGTAACGCTTCGTGAGCAATGACAATGTTGAAAACAAAGTGAGGCTTCCAGGAATTTTATGCGTCATACGAGAGTCATACAGCAAAAGAACTGGCTTTCTTTATCAACAAATTTAGCTAACATTCCAAGTACTAACACTACGTATTCTATGCACAGAACAGGGTATACGTAAGCTTGTTTTTTTAATGTATACATTTTTATCTAAGTTTCCGTGTATGTCTTGTTTGGGTATAGCTTAATTCTTTCTGCATATTTTTTAACCCATGTTTTCCTCTATTGGATTTCTTTTCTCTGAATATGAGTAGCTTTAAGGGGGTATTTTAAAAAATTTACCTAGAACCAGTTGGAAATATTCACACTTCTTGGGACTCATTATGGAAATCTCTAAGGCGTGCAGATTTCGTCACGATGTTTTCTATCTTCGTTATAGCGAGTGATATTTAATCTCCTTGGAGCAGCTACTTAATATTCATGTATATGCTATTTCCGGTCTCATAGTTTTAAATAAATAGAACATTGATCATTATCTTTCGTTGTAAAATGTGTTTTTGTTTACCGTTCAATATTTTCAAAATCTACAACCTACTCTACATTTTGTAAATGAAACTCACAGAACGAGTACAAAGGAATAAAAATAAAACCTTTTACAACTTTTTTTTTATTTCATATCTCAGTCCTGTCACAACATTTTATAGTTAATAAGGAAAGTATTGAAGATAACACGAAAACATTACAACCATCGATACGATATTGGAAAAAAAACAAGTTTCTGTTTAACATCGAATATCAAATTCACGGAGGAACATATTATTTAGAGAGAGTATTCTTTGAAAACGGCTTACATTAATACAAGTTTTTAAAGATGAAGATGAGATAAGATTAACTTAGATGTTTGTTTTTAATAATTGAAAGAAAAATTAATTACTTGGATTTTTTGTTACTAATTACAAGCAATAGGTTTATAATGTGCATAAATAAATTTATAACAATATTAAGTCGCGTAGTAGGATGTATGTAGCTAGAGATGTACACGTACGTGTATGTAATGTATGTATGTAAGGATGTAGTATTTGAATGTAATGAAGTACACTTTGTGATCTCTACAAAACGCAGTAGTTTCTCCCTTATGCTATACCACCTCAACAGGGGATGTAAAACACAATTCTTACCTGGTTTTCTACGGACCGATTCCTACAACAGGTTGCTTTGTATGTCAAAGTTACATAAAACATGAATGAGCGACGCCACCTTGATTATTCACGGGTCTAATATCTCTACGACTTTGGTACTACTGCTAATAGCGGAGAGGCTTCGACGGTAATGGTCACCGCCCGTAATCTACGTAATAGAGCAAAATGGGCCCTATTTCGAAACGCACAGTCTAATTATGGTAAGCAATGATTATGTCTTTAACAAAACAGGACTGGCTACACTAACGGCATATTATGTATAGACTGCTTAGAATGTATACATATATTATGATAAAATTTGCTGTTTATGTGGTTAGGTTTTAAATCAATAAAATCAAACATGTTATTCATGTAATTGTGGTAATGATAAAATAACGGAAAAATAGGATGTGATGTTTTTTAATGTCTGCCAGAACGTCTGGTTAAGCCAGAGCATTTTATATACGTAAATAAATTAAAAAGAAAAAACTCCTACATAATAACTACTCGTAGAATGTGTAAATTAGAAAATATGAACAAAGAAAACGAAACAAAAAAAAATTTGTCTATTTGTTAAATCATAGTTACGAAATCGAATTAGTGTCACGAAGTTTCTTAACTCTACAAGTATCTCTATATATGTATTAAGAATATCCCCGGACTCGTTAATCCAAGGAACAAATTGAGTAAAGAAAACTCACTAATCCGCTTAGCTGAAAGGGTGATTGATTAACCAACAAATCGATGCACTGAACACTTCGTATCTCTAGAAATCCTCGTACTGTTGAGCAAATACGTTTTAAATTAAGTTCCTTTAAAAACCTTGAACTAACCGAACATTAGATAAATAAAAGATTCACAAGTATTAAATTGGGTTTCACAACGCTGAAATAGATATTATAAAATTTTAAGTTAATATCAAACCTAAGCATCCCAAATAAGTGTATTTATATAACGATGTTATTAAATCTCTTTTATAAGAAAAATGTGATTAGAAATGAACAAAGTAAAGAGAGATTAAACGTAGTTGGCAAACTCACAAAGCATATTTATAAAAGGTTTCCAAAATCTATGAGAAAACGACCGTAACCAATAGAAAACTTTGTTTAAAATATCAATTATCGCATCTCCATAGAATAAGATTAAGTTACCGATATTTTCATATAAATTTTTTCAAGGGATCATAATGATTTAGTGAACTACAGATCTCTATAGAGATAATCTAACATAGTAGAGATGATAGAGTATCGAAGTTTGAAAATAAAATAATTATTTAGTGAACATTTGTACTGTTCCTGTAAAATCTATAAGCCGGAAACTTTAATCTCATTAGGAATTGAAGCAATTGTGGGTAAAACGAATCGCTTTATTCCATTACGAAAAGCTCATTCCTTAAATCTTCCCTATAACCAACATAGCCGGGAATGTGGGTAACAAACTGAGCTAAGAAAACACACTAATCCACACTGACGAAACGGTGATTGATTAACGTACAAATCGACGAAGTGAACACACTCCATATATCACTAACTCTACAATGTACGTTAATTTTCCGAAAAAACCTTGAGAGATTAAATAAACACGAACGACGTTAATAATCATGAATACAAATTAATTGTTAATTAAGACGTTATGAAGGCTACATAATTAAAATGTTGGTTTGAAATTGTGGTAAATTGTTTTCTTCTTAAAGATGTGTATTGATTTGTAACAACATAGAAAATATGGTTTTCAATACTTGTATAAATACATACATTAATATATTGTGGGATAAGATTCGGAATTATTTGCATAAGAATCACTCAGATTTATTTTAATTCTGAATTTCAACTATTTTCGTAGAGACGCTACGGCGTAGCTGATGTCTACAAGGAGCGTTACCAGTAGAATATCAATCATCATTAATTTATACAAGGAGTTCATGTTTCTTACTTTAGTGAACACAATTTATCAGACTAAAATTTTCCATCTATATTTATATTTTCCCGATTTTGTGTACGTTATAAAGTCGTTTTGTAAACGTAGCTTTACACTAACATTTGCGCGGAGGAAACGTAGCGAACACGCTCAAAAATAAAATACATTTGAAACGTCACAGTAGAGCAAATTATCCACAATACAATACAAATTTTTGCTCGCACGCGACATTTACATTAAATACAATTTCAATTGAGGGACCACAAAAGGGAGAAAAGGGGAACAAAACGTATTTGCATAAAAAGATCCTCACGTTCCGTATTCCATGGGCGGCGTAGTCGAATGTTCTCCGAAAAAAGTCCATACATAAATCACGAAATTAACAAGCACACGTATCACGCACTCGCGGGGTATCGGCAAGTTCGCGTTGAGTTGGGATAGACGCGTCCGCTCAGCGCGAAAGTCCAGCGGAGAATGCCTGTGTGACACGCAGGTGTGAACTGTGACACTGGAACACGGATAGGAGTTTACTGGCAACCGTTATGTATGTATGTACATACATGCCGTTAGGTGTATAGCTTTCGCGAGGCGAGTTTCTTTTCAGAATTCATTCCGTACATCAACGACGGTTTCATTTATTGTTCCAACCGTAGATAAGTATCACCGTCCTTATGGCAAACGCGATTTTGTTTTGTTGTTAAGAGCATTCTCATCTTGATATTATTTGTACCTGTCTCTTTTACCAGATTTGTAAAAACAATTCAAACAAGAGAACCTAGTTAACTAGAAAAACATTTATTTTTACGAGTACCTTTAAAATTGATATGACTTATTTCAGTGTGAATGAAAGCAAGCATTTTCGTTTCCTACTTATTATAAATTCACTTTGATTAATATATTAGAATAAATCAGATCCCAAATACTGAGTTTCATTAAGAGCAACGTTATTACTTGTAAATACTTGTATTACATTAATAATTTGATTTATAACTTTTCCACCTTTTATCTTAATAAATCTAAGTAATTTTGTTGTGAAACTTCATCTTTGCCTTATTATAAACATATTATAAACATTATTTTTTAAACAATGACATTTCTGTATTCATGTATTTTGATATTTTATTATTTTGATATTATTATCATGCGTGCTTACTCTTGCTTTGGAGAGTCCAAAATGATTTAATTAATTTATTAAATTCAATACAGAGTAACTGATAGGCTTTGATAAGGAATATGTACATTGATAATAATATAATGACAACTAGTATAATACTCGTAAGTGTCATGGTACAAAAGCTCATTTTCAAATATTTATTTTTATAAACATTCCCTTGTTAACGGAATGTTGAAATTTAAAGAGTTATAATTAACAGTAGTACAAGGATCGTGAGATCTCGTATATTAAAATCCCTCATCCAGTACAACTTCGCGGAAGGCTCTACTAAAATCATAATCCTTACTCTACCACTTGCTGTAATCGGATAGCAAAGGTATTTAAAGCTTTTCATTACCGAATTTAATTCAATTAACCGCACCGCTGTAAATTCACTGAAAATTAAATAATGTATGTATATTTACAAGAAATGTGAAAATTACTCATCTCAGATTATGATAGATTGGCGAATAAAGAGTTAAGATGGGAGAATTCATCGGAAGGAAACCTACTTATGGATATTACATCCATTATATGTATTTTATATATCTATTAAATGCTTCTCAGCATGAAAGGAGGCTCGGTCCGGCAGTGGACTACTGAAAAGCCTGAGAAACATAGATATGTAAAGTGACCTTTGTATTTTATATGAAATGAGACGAAAAATTCAAAAACACTCAAAACCCAAAGCTAACAAACATATTTGTAAGATTTTTTTTCACTTCATTATCGCAAGGAATTCAAAGGGGGCAATCTCTTTTGTTTTCTATTTCAGCCTTTCCTTGCGCTTCATTTTCATTGAAGCAAAATAAATATTTCTAATAAACATTTTTTTCATTACATTTCGTATTGCTCGAGTTTGGCTCAAAGGTCGTCTGCGTATAAAAAGGAATATAAAAACTTGAGAGGATTTGATATTAAGCATCTTTAGTAATGGGATCATGGATTTTACTAAGAAATACAGTCTTTAATATAAGACAACAATATAAGCTAAATAACAAAAAGTACATTCATCCACAAATGCTTATTTTGTTAGCAATACCTTTATTATTTTTACAATTGAAAGTTCGCAAAAATATATTCATCTAACTCTCTTCACTTCACATACCTATACATATTCGTTATTAGATTAATATATAACTTAATTCTTAAATCAATAACTTTTAAAAAACTTTAGTTTTTCTAAGAGTTTGTCATTAATTTTTCATCCTTCCTCTTTGTCTTTCCGCTACCCTTTTTAGCTCGTAACGTCAAAGGAAAAGTGAAGAATTTCAAACAATTCAATATTCTATTTATATCGAAAAACGAGTGGAATTAAATTTGTTCTCAAACGAAATCGATCAAATATTGACCACAAAAATAATTAGTATACAAATACACTTTAAAACTAGCAAATAATGGTTTAAAGAAGATTTGAATTTTTATTTAAACAGGTATCTCTGTCAGAATAAATTTAAGTTCAGATGGTAGCATTACCGTTCCCGGAAGGAAATGGCGCAAAGAGGCTTATCTGGTAGGTGCCGCACTGCCTGATACAATCGTAAGCACATTCGTCGTTACACCGTAAATAAAAGAGCATTCCCTCACCAGGAATTCAATATCGTACGTAAAGAGCTTAGTACAATGAAAGCTTAGTAAAATTGCTTGTTCGAAATACTAACGTTACTTGGAGCTCAAGGGGAAAATATTCCGGATAATTGATTGGCGTATTGACCCAGTGGTTAGTAAAGCGAGCGAGCTGAAGATTGTGGGTTCGATTTCCACCCAGAACAAATTTAATGTTGGGCTCTCCTTAGTCTAAGGAAGTCTGGAATACAGCCAACATGCAAGCCTTTGAAAATAATTAAATTAGGTACCCTAAAAATACAGTTCGTTTCTAATCTTGTCCATTTCATGCATTCTTCAAATCATAATGTCTACTACAATACTTAAAGGTATCGTGTATGCGTGATGAAGTATTTCATGATATTTTAAGCTCTACTCGTTAAATTATTGTGGAATTATAAATAGAAATAACAAGCTAGGCTTAAGCTAAGAATAACAAGTTAATTACTTAGCAATATATTAACATATCCATAAAAGTCGTAACGAAATAAATTATAAATACATTAAACTAACAAAAGAATTGAAAAGTAATTTCGAGTGAAAGGCCGTCGTTACTACTTTAAGCACGTGTTTATGTTGTGCTAATCAATTCGGTCACGCCATATCGATTACCGTTGGTTTACGATTCCAACTCGACTGAAAAACTACTACTACTTTTCTTTACACTGTAACTAAAACTTTTCTTTATACACCACTCATATTTTTTTCAATCCTTCTTTTTGTATTATCAAGACTACAAAATCTGTTACACTTAGATTAATGTAACTTTAAGTTTGATAAATTTAACTCATCTTTTTTTGTTTACCCACTGTACCAACATAGTCTTAATATTATTCTGCATCATGTTTGCCTGTAATGCTCGTAGATTAAAACTTTATTGTGCATATTTACCTAACAATTATTGGCAGCCCTAAGAAATAAATAAATAGATATATTTTACGCCCACCAAAAATTATAAAACGCCATCCATTCAATGCTTGAAATTTAAACAAATCTGTTTTATAAAGTAAATGTAATTTTGTCGTTCTTTTTTGTGTAAAAGAAAATAATTGCAGTAAATCGTTGTCAAATAGCAACATGACGTTTTTGTATTAGCGAACCCAGAAATAATAATATAACGCATTAGGTGCGGATATATTCATAAAAGAAGGATTTTTTTCTAGCATTTCACTAATTATTTCTCGCAGAGCTCTTGTTTGAAGTGCGGAAAACTTCAACAATTTATAGCTGTATTAAATTGTTTTAGCTGCTTGTGTGCTAACAAGCGTGATTCATGTGGGAAATATAACGTTGCGGGCGTGTTATCAAAATGCGTTTTATACGAAATTAATGATTATGTGGTTTTACGTTGTAATTCTTTAATGCGGTTTTAATAAATGCATTTAATGAGTTGCTCTAAACACAAACGTCTATGTACATTAGCTTCGTTCTCATGTACGTTTGTGTAGTAAAGATATTGATGGAAAAACCGGAGGCCGTGAGTTCGATTCCCACCCAGAATTTTTTTTATTATTATGAGTATGTTAATTTTTTGTTAGAGTGTAGTAACATATGAAGATATATTTGTTGAAGTCTAATTAATAGGCGTCGTAGAGTTTATAATCTTAAAAACTTTAATAACACGTTATGAAGTTTAGAATTAAGGGCTGTTACAATTAAAAGAATTAATGAGTTTGTTTGTAATTGAACATTGTATTAGTATGAACAAACAAACAATGGTTTCTCGTGAAACTCCTCCCAACCAAATATGTATGTAAATGACGCCAAAAACATTGCCTGCCCGATTCAACCTACCCCATCTATTTCAAAATCGAAAATTCTATTCTCACATACCGCTTTGGCTAATCAGATAATAAAAGAAATACATACGAATCGAGTACCTCCTCCTTTTTGAAGTCGGTCAATTTCGAGTCTACATAACGATTTCCATATGAAGACATTCTGGTGACCCAAATGCCTCCACTCATAACAAGGACGAAAATATTCGCTCCTTAAAAAATCCCGGTAACCTGTGACATAAAATAAACAACTCTAAAAAGGTCGCCGGAGGGAAACATTACATCTTTTACATCCACCTGATCGCCTTTTATACCATAGTTCTCTTGCGGAACGGAGCTGACCGGATCTTGCGCCCA
>DWEL01000118.1:0-11785 GCA_018245955.1 Myscelus nobilis
AATTATCTTTTAAATAAAAACCATAAAGTATCTTATTTGATATACGACAAAATAACGTATAAAATCGTTTTCGTGTCAAACAACAAAACCTAATGAGTATTAGACAGAATAGGATTTTACAACACACATCTGTCCCAAACGACGCAAATGGCCAAGGTTACTATTAAGACAAAAAAAGAGAAGAAAAGAAAGGAAAATAAAATAAGAACTAATATACTCGTAGAGTGCAGCAATATATAAAATAAATAAATATCATCTACGATTTTCATATTCCACCCACAGCATACTCATATGAATGTGTTGTAGCGACATACGAAACCTCTGGACCGCAGCCAAATTGCATCATTACCTAATATTGATAAACTCGGGGGAATTAACTTTGGAATGTCTTTGGTATCTCACACATACCATTTTTATTAGTACATTAGAGTTGCAGAAACGTATACATAAATACAAACATATAATAAAAAAAATATCTGAATGAAGTCATTTAAACTTAGTCTAACTTGTACAATAAATATATGCATCGAAACAGACAATAACACTTACAACAAAACTCAAATCATTTGCTGATAACACTGCAATATTTTTATTGTTGTCACTAGTTAGCGCTATTTTTGAGACTATCTCACAATTTTGCGTAAATATCAACAATCCGCGCCCATTTAATTATTCATAAAACACTTAATTGAGGTTGACTGTCCGTTGCTTACTCATCAAGTATTCACACTGACGCTATTGGCACTATTGTAGTTTTGTAATTAAACTCGTTCGGCAAAAAGTCGAAATGACAATCTACTTTTAATTACTCCTAAAAATCTTGATACATATTTTATGTCTTCACAGACTATGTAGTTACGTCGCCGATAAATCAATACCAGTAATTACTAAAACCGCCAGGAAATGTGGCAGAAACTTACTTCCTAGAAATCGCATAATGTTGTAGTTGCTATTTGATTTACTAAATAATTGGAGCACAAAAACAATTAGCGTTGACGGTGTAACGTTATAAATTTCAGCCTTACATTCCGGTAGTATAGAGTTTCAATCTCAGCAGAAAACTTTACACATGTAATATGACTATGCAATGAAAGAAATTTTTTAGGAAGGTTCTGAAAGAAAGTGTGTGAATTTCCCCAATCCGTTCGTGTCTTGTATGGCAAGGACTATGGAGTAATTTTCTGATTATGAGCGCATGTATAAGAGGATCTAATAAGTATAGGATTCAATTTTCTCACTACAAAACGTGTCCTCTGTACACTCACGAAATAATAATATGAATATTAAACTAGGAATGTGAATATTGAATTGATACAAAAATGTATGAATGTACCTGAGCATACATATATTTTTCAATATATAAGGAAAATCAGATTACATCCAGCCAATAACCCCTGGAAAAACAACGGTATGCATGATCGGATGTAAGGAGGTATGGAATAACAGAGGTGCCTTAAATGCTCTTTACCAAAAAAAAACATTTGTATTTCGAAACAATAAATTGCAGATTACAACGACAATACATAAGTTCCAACCAAAACAAGTTTACAATAGAGCCTGCAAACTTACGTCGAATACATTCTATTAACATTTAAAGCAAAGTCCGTACAACTAACGGGCTGCCACCCTCGCTGGCGAGACGCCAAATAACGCGCCATTAACGCTCATGCTATCACAACATAGCATTTTATACTGCAACTAATATTGGGCTCTGAATACGATTTTACAACAATATTGTATGCACAAAACGATATAGAAAGGTTGGCTGATAGAGAATTTCAATAGCCATTTATTCGTTATTGCACAGTAAAAAGAGTAAAACAAACTGATTCAATAATATCTTTGGTTCTATAGAACTGACTTGACTAACGAGTATCACAATTTATTTTTAAATTCTATTCAAGAACTCAAACCATCTACCCAGAGATATACAAATTCATTAAGAACCAGTAGAATAAAAAAGCAGTATTTGAATAATGTTAATTCACATTACATAAACATGCCGCAACAACATGTTTATTATGTAATTATAACATAATGACTTCATTGTTAGTACAGTCAATTATAACCGTATTAAAGAATTAATGATATTTCGAAGGCAATAAATAAATAAAATTTTAACGCCATTAATTTATCTATCTATACTAAATAAGAATGATCCCAGAATAAATTTTATACGTTATGTAGGAGATATAAAAAAATAAGAACGCATTCTACATGAAACACTGTAATGATTCGGTTTGATATTAAAATGGGTAATAACAGCTGTCATCATGACAATACGAATAATATAGTTACTCCCTATAATTATAAAGGATTTGTGACAGATTTCAAAGAACTGCTAACAGCAGAAACCTGTAATGTACAACCTCATGAATAAAGATAAAGTGAAAGTCACACGAGAAAGATAAACTTGTGTCAGATGCCGAACCAATATCTACTATATAAAACGTCGATATTTTAAAATACTTAATTTAATACTGCTTATAACTTTCATAAGAAAAAATTTCAAATTGATTTATTTAACAAAGTTTTTTTACTATTTTCATCACTTTAGCTATATTGTTTTTATATGGACAAACGAGGAATGCGCAGCATATTGCACTTATTGTCCATATATTTATTTTCATTACAATACAATAATAATATATAATAAGAAATATTTTAGGAAAATGTCGTCGTTAATATAGAGATTATGTCTTGAATATCATAATAATAAGAGGCCTCGGTTAAATAACAACTTCCACATATCGCTACATGATATTCGCAAGGTCAATGAACTGACAATGTTCGTACCTTCACGCTCGTTGAACTTGCTCGTAATGAATCCCCTTTATCGCCCCTACTGTTTCAATTAACATCCATTGATTTTTATTTAAAAAGGAGTTACTAACCTGGTTCGTAATATAACATACAACATATTAATTGTCATAATTCCACATACGAATCCAATTGATTCCAAGTAAAGCAATAATGTCTATGTAATGGTAGCAGGATAGTTGAATAGTGTACACAGGAAGTATAGCTGTACATACAATACAAAACACAAGCAACACAGCAGTACGTTTAAAACATATATTTATGATCTTCATCAAACCCTCAAAAAAAGTGTGTCTAGTAAAAAAGCGTAAAATAATAAAGCCAACAATACAAAAAGATATTCAATGCCAGATTTTATTTCAAATTGCATACATGGTAAAGATTCAATATATTAGCCATTTTTATTTGGAAACTCCATCTAAACGGATACCGTCACCGCAGTAGTTAAAAATCCATTTGCATATTTTATCGCGGCCGAAAAGCGATCACGTTTGATCGCGACGATAACTCAATTAAAATATGCACAAATTGAAGCGCTAATTTGTTTGGAATTGTTTCGGCTCGCTAGAGAGGGCCGCCGAGGGTAATCTCGTTAGGAACTTTCTCTTTCACCCAGTTACGTCTATTGCCATTATGCCCTTACAAAAACAGTAGCCATTTGATTCTAACTCGTCCCTTATGACGTGAGTAATCAAATGGAATCCCAACCTGGTATATTTTAAGCTGAAGTAGGTGAATAGGACAGATGAATTCACAAATGTGTTTTTTGGTGTTTTGGTAAAGTATTTTAGTGTTTTTTATTCAAATGCGAAAGTGCGTCTATTTTTGCCGGTAAGCACCCATTACTGCATGGATATTTTTATAAGTTCAAAGCATTTGTGTGTTTATTTATTTCTTTTCGAGAAAAAAGCGCATTTAAATTACTGGCACATCATATTTGTTACTTATTAACCTAATCTTATATAATATAGTAATTATTTTCAAACCAATTTCAATTTCAAGTCAATGTACAACGATCAAATGAAGATTGATAATATTAGCCAAATCCATTACAGTATCATCAGAAGCCACTGTGAAAAATTGAATGCCGTGAGCCGTAAATAAGTCGTGTTAAAACAACCTTACTTATTAAAATACTCCTAAAAGTGCCAGAACCAAGAGGCATTATAAACCATTGTGATAAGCGAAGGTGTCTATTAGAGAACATGAAACCATTTTAAGTATTAAAACAATACGTTTTGTTCACAACCCCTTTGCGCTCATTAAAAATAGACGTATTAGACTAACCATTGGTACTTCCAAGATGAAATTTATGTACTTTTAACCGCACGCTAATAATTATTGGTAGAGCCCCAAAGAATTCTAAGGAAGTTTCGAAAATTAAGTTTGACAGCTCAACCGATCTAATATCAACCACAAATATAAATAGCACATAGCGCACTCTGGTGTTAATTAGTATAACAGAAAACCACTTTTTCTTAGGTGGCCAGTATGCCGGTTTTAAGAGATTAATTATAATGTGCACCACTTTAATCTGATCCTATATGAATCAATAATTTTACTTGAAATGAAGGTATTTTGAATCAAACAATTAATATAAATCCTCATAAATAGTTAAATGTAATCGCTTCACTATAAAGATTTCGTAAGTTCCCGTTAAATACTGAAACTATAAGAAGCTTTCCTAACAAGGGACAAGAATTTATAGCACACTACATCTCTTTCTTATCGTAATCTCAGTTAAGACTTATCTTATATTACTCCATCTCGTGACTCGTGACTGTCGAAAAAAAAAAACAAATAATCTCGACCAAAATCTGTTTCGCGATTGAGCTGGCCGGGTATCAGGAAGGGTCATAGCAAACACCATTCAAATCGCCATACTGACACTTGAGCCAAAATGAATCCGTTTCCAACTTGTTGAGCGGACACAGCAGAATAAAATTGTCCCATATTCCGGACTTTTATACCGAAACGCCCAATTTCGCGGTAATGAGTTCACTAAGATCGCTTTAATTCGAAATGATGGCAAAATTATATAACAACACACAAGCTGGAAAAAGCTTTAATATTTTGCTGTTAAAATTCAACCTCGACGGGAATATAAATATGTTTGTTTTACAACGTCGATCATGCTGACACGAGCTCTTAGCTCCATGAAAAGTGATAGAGGTTTTATGTGTGAATTTATTTTCGTAAATCCACTGACGAAGACGGATTTTATGCAGAAATTGATCGATTTATTATTGCAAGCGTTATACATTGATGTTAATAAATCCTATTATACATTTTTTACGCGTCATTTATTCCGTGAACCTTTACTCTTTGGGTTTTCAAAAAATGTAACACTAATATATCCTAGGAGCTTTTACGTTTAAAGAAAAATCTGTTTGAAAGATTATCCCAAATTGATTTTAGGAAAAAAACTACGGCACACACCGTTATGTTTAATTAAAGAAACAATCACTTTCGCTTAAGCACATTATGTACATTCGAAACAGGAAATATTGTAACACTGTTTTCAGAACTCCATATGATACGTATACGTTTTTGATCTATACCTTTTAAAAAATATTATTAACTATCTTACAATCAGCTAATACAAAAATTAACATACTACATATAATACTGATTGCTGTAATCTATATCTTTCATTAGTCGCGATTTGAGATGGTACAAATCCTATAGTTCATTTTCTAATCACACACTGATAAAAGACGACATACTAAATTATGACGAATTATTATTGCTAAATGGAAACAATAACTTTATTTTCCTACCAACAGAACTTCCTGTAATATCGATATATTTACAAAACGAAATCTTATTTATGCAAGCGTACAATAGAAAACCCTATTTCGTTTCCCATTCAGTTGCAGCTAGTCCCGGGGCCTAATCCAGAACACAATAGCAACAAACCCTGCACACGGGAGCGCGCAAATTGGGGTAGAGCTTACGTCATTTTACAATTTGTATAGATTCTCTTTTCGTAAATAAAATAGCGCCTGTTGTTAAAAAATTAGAATGCTTGTTCTAGAATACTGCGAGTGCACGATAACTCGCAAAAGGAAACACGCAGTAAGAAAAATTTTGAAATCCCATTTTAATATAGATATTGTTAATAATTATATTTGATATGGATTTTGACAGCCAGATACGATATTGTCCTAAGATAGCATTAATATGCAACAGTTGTCGCCTGACCTCGTAGAATCTGGAATCAAATAGCCGTGTGTGAAATTGTCCCAATCATTATTATTCTATTATTATTATTATAGTTATATAAAAACTCACTGGTACCAGAAGTTGTATGGCAGTTTAATCAAAGGACGGAGCATCCATCACACCGTGTGTGCAATACGAATCAATCACGCACGACACTGTAATTGTAGTTCGAATCTCGATAGCCAATTTTGAATCGAAAATACATTTTCCGTATTTGTGAAAAGTTGTTTTTTTACATAAAAAAAAGTAAAGTTCACTACACAGAAATTACATTCGCTGACACACCGGCAGAACCATTAGATAGTATTGCAACCGTTCGCGGATAAAATTACATTTATTCCTGAACTGTTATATAAGCTTTAGTCAAAAGCTATCAAAAACTTGTACTGTAGCTGAGGTCAAAGTTTTTAAGAATAGTCGCCGAGAGTGGAATTATCTAGAAAAAAACGCTATGGACACGCAGCCGCCGTGTAATTGCTAGGGCTCGGTAAAAGCCGTATAAATAAAAATAGGTTGCGCCTTTTTGTATTACATCCAACAAAATACCTCTTTGTTTTACCCCCGATTAATGTTTCGATGCGATGTAAGGAAAAGCAGCCTTTTAAAATTACATCGAGGCTCCCTAAACCCTTTTTACTTTGTGTTCGGATAAAAAAATATGTTTTATAACCTTTACAAAATGATGCTCATACATTGTTAATGTTATTGAATACGGGTACCGTTTGCATAATATTTTTAATCAAAATGCCTCGTAAGCGAAAGGCGGTAAAGTGTATTCCAGTACAGGATTCCATCGTGTCATTGAGATCTTCTCAAGTGGCTAAGTTATGTGATGAACAATAAAAACGATGATTGCTTTGGAAGAAAGTAATAACTTACGCAAATACCGATATTTGAACAGCCAGCAAGTGACGTATGAACTTCTTTTTACTTAGAGCCTAGATTTTTTTATAAGTTATTTTTTTTTTGGGATAAGTGAATATGTGAATGAACGAAATAAGAAAGGATTGCATTGATGTTTGTTTGACTAGTTTTGTATGACTACATGCCCTATGCAAAATGTAAAAAATTACAGATACTTTTTTACCATTTTCGATTTGAATTTGGTTCATTGAAAATAATAGGCGATACTCACTACCGAAACCCCTGGTAAATGCCGGTATTTTGCAAAAAACGGAAAAGAATTTCAATTTAAATTGGCCAACAAGCTTACCATGTGAAATTTTAGATAAGACGTGCCCAAATATTTGCTTACCAACGCTCTTAAAACAGCTTCGGAGAAAATTTGATAGGTGTTTTTCTTCTTCTCGATATCTGTTTGCAAACTCTTGAATATAAAGTAACCAGAAACAAAACAATCTAATATTTTAGACAGAAATTGTTAGGACCCAACAAAAACCCCAAAACCGATCATAGCTTTACCTCCTAGACGATAAATAGGATTAAAAAGTGTTGATATTTATTCAAAAAGAATTTTGGTTTATTCAAAAAGAAGATTCGATTCAATTTTATACTAATCGTAGTTGCGTGACTAGAACCACTGTCCGCAGAAACGGAGGTCGTGGGTTTGACTCCGACCGAGGACAAACATTTTTGTGATGAGCACGTTTGTTGGTTATGTGTTTGGGGCAATAACATATTATATAAGTATCATATTGACTGTAAATATTTACCTTTATCAGCTATTTGATTGCCATAACACAGCCATAAATTGTCTATTTTGGAATCATACGACTGTGTGTAGATTAGGCCTAGTTATTATTATTATTATGAACAGTAGCTTTTCTAGCAATGATTTTCTGTAAAACGTGTATCTCACGAAATATATGTGAAGGAAGATCTCGGGCAGTATCTTATTAACTTTTATATCTTTATTATGCTGACGGGACTTCAAAAGATATTCGTCTTTTTTTCATTGTAGAAGTGTATTTATAAGCTGTTTTATTCAGATTGATGTTATCTTGAGCGCAAAGAGCAAAATAAGAAAAATATTTGAAAAATGTTTTGCCTACCTTTTATTTGCTACCTACTGTATACACTGGATATATGTACATTAAAGGTTTGTTAATTCAACCAAATTTATACTCAATTTATACTCTTGAGATATTCAATATAATATATTTAGATTGTTTAGAATAAACAACTAATTACTAATCATTTAAGAGTGCTAAAGAATCGTGAATCTTACACAGGGAATTTAAAGTTGTACGAGTAGTTTTAGATACACATCTGTAAATTACAAACTTATCTGGATTTTAAGACTAAATCCCTCATAATACCACACTAGGTACACTGGGTGATTTGAAATGTGAAATGTACTAAGATATATATGACACGCATGGTATGCTGGGAATAGCGTCTGCAGTGTTCCATATTAAAATTCAAAATCAAAGATCTGTATGTCATGAGAACATTTTAAAATTACCAGAAAAAAGATTACGAGCTACTGAACTACAGGAAATTTCTAAGTCTCTTAGTAACTAAAGAAAACAGTAAAATTTTACAGATACTTGTAAATGTAAAATTGCCATGATCAAAAATCTTCGTCTCAAAATAAAAATGTCCGTAGAACTGAGGAATTCGTATCAGCGAATTCCACTTTTCCCTTTAATTCTATCAAATCACACATTTTCCTCTTCTCTCACACACGAGCAAAAGAACCCGAGGAATGCCGTCCACTTCACGACACATAAAGCGTTTATGGAGACACACGACTCCGTAAGTCAATCGGGTCCCTTGCCCGCGCTGACACCAGTCCCACACTATTCAGTAGAGTTCACTATGCTCAACAAAGAGCTACTTGCGAGTGTCTCAAAGAATTAGATACAAACTAAAAAAAAATGCCATGGATAGTATTATAAGCCCAAATTAAATCATTTATTTTTACAATAAATTATTTACAAATACAATAAGATGTTATTCGTTACGCTTCACAATATATTCAGATCTGATGTTAATTGACTAGTCAAATAGATTTTTTTATATTATCACATATGTACTACATTCAAATATAGGCCACCCTCCTAAATTATGTCGTGAAATTCGCTTGAAAGAAAAGACCGAGTCAATCTCCGTCTAAGAAGGGATAACTATGCAAATGTCTTTGAAATTAACTTCGGAGGCATGTACTCTCACGAGGACGTTCATATTGTTTAATATGCTTTTGTGTTAAGATGTTCCCTGAGCAAGACGATATGTAAAGCTGTGTTCACACTATAGACTCGACTAATGTTGACTTTAAAAACGTTTATACTTGAATTAAAATGTTTTCGTTAGCACAATGATCACTTTAAATATCTGATGTACATTCCTACACTTCTTGATTTCCTACACTACTTGAGACATTTTGTGAAAAATAAACTATATGGAACACATAGTCAGCAATAAAACGGATCTTGTAAAAGATTTATACAATGTATCTTTTGAAAACTGAACTTCATTATAGAATGCTTTTGAAAACGGGAAAAAACGCATCGTTACTATTATAAAAAAATAATCTAGATGCTACATATTTAATAACATTTGCTTTAAATTTGAATATTTAAAATTTCACATCGTATTTATTATGAATTCAATTTTAATAATATAATCCGTCGCCACAGTAATCCAAAGAAGTAAACAACTTATAATGATCATTACCGAAAAAGGAAACTCTTTGTGAAATGAAATCAAATTAGATACATTCTGTTATTAATACTTCGCTCAGTATTGTAAAGAAGATACTTCGAAGAAACCTTTACCTGAGGGCAAACAAATACACAGAGTAATAATTATTGTGCTCTAATAAAATTCTAAGAGCACACATAAAAGGAAATATGCAATTTTGCCTACTTAAAGCTACTGAAAGGTCTTCAAAAGTAAAATATCAGGGAAAAGGTAAAATATTCGGAATATATTTCAGCGCGTTTTCGGCTGTTATAATTTTGAACTCTTGTATTTCGAATGAAAAGAGGTTTTTATAATTTTCTATAGGAAGAGAACATTCTGTTTTGGCTGTTTAATAGACGGTTTTCATTCGTTTTATCCGTTCCTATATTTGCTTTGCTAAATCAAAATATGTAATAATCTATTGATATACATCTAGAGTTTTCAACTACAAACAAAGACAATATGAACTGGCCATTACCATTATTAATGCTTTTTAACAAACAAAAATTCATTTTAAAATCAATTATATTTGATGAAACAACGATTGCCCCGTAATCAAGGAGTTCTGGGGTTATAATGTCATTTATCCGCCAACTAATTGTTACAACACATCTATTTTGGATCAGTCTGTTTGTATATTCTTTTTTATGTAAACCGTTATTCGCCACGCAATAGAAAATCGAAAGGGTAGCCAACGAAAGTAGCCACAAAATACAGATGCCGTCGGAAAAGCTATGAATCTAAATCAAGTAGAAGCTCATCAAAGTTTGTCAGCGGCCCGCAGGCACTTTTAAACTCATTTTCATATTGCGAGCGCCGCGTTGCGACTGTTGCTGGCTTAAACAAAACTTCAATTAAGTGTATTTTTAACGGAATCCTCGAAAAAAGGACTCTCAAAGGCGAGCAATTCCGCTCGTGTTTATTTTGTCAGTGTTTACACGAGGCGAACTTTTTAATGGGACTAACGATATTCGTTTTCCAAGACAATTTACCGCTTACCAGTAACTGTGGTGTTCGTACACCAGTTTATGTTGTGCTATGAAACAATACTGGATCATGCTTATTTAATCTTTTCGCTATGTGAAGGGTTAAGGACATGATCTGGCACGCTGTCCAAATGGTGGTTGACAGATTTAATACACCAAATAGAAAGCCTGCAAGAGGGTATTTTAATAAACCCATATATCAGCTATCCAGTCATCATTGAAGTGTATTGATATATAAAACGTCACGCATCCATCAAGTCCTTGGAAACACTCGAACTGTTGGTAAATATATTAGATGCTGGCAGCGTAAAAGCTAATTTTAGGCCAAATATATTTTAAAGAAGCATAAACATTATCTTTTAGAACATGTTTTACTGTTCCTTGGGTAGGCGTTGTGCCTCTCATGTACCTAATATGGCGAAGAGCCAAAGAGCTCGGGGCCAAATAGACGTCCCGTGTCTAGAAACGCTAAGTTGAAATAAAAGTATTTGTATTGCAATCTTCTACATTTTGTACAATGAGAATTGTTGACACGTGCAAGTCACTTTAGTTTTGCTAGAGTCACCATAGCCGTCTCTTAGAGAACTAAAACTTATACTTGTTTTCAGAAAATTTATGATAACATATCCTAAAAACAAAACAGTACTTTGAAATATAAAGACGGGAAGAAATATTAAAAAGATACATATATGATACGTGTATATTTTATTACTTTATCCCTTCAAAAACATGTTGGGAAAGCTTGAAACACAAATATTGTACTGCTCCGGTTTCGTTGCGGATTAAACATTATGGTAATCGTATATGGTCTGACTCAATACTCTTAACCTGAAGATAGGAGGAGATGCTAGGGAAATTTACAAGTTTCCTTACGATTTTTGTTCACGATTATGAGTTCATGGTATTTTATTTTTAAGTTATAATGCGTACGTAACGTTCTAATCGTTACGACGCGCGTGTCACGATTTGAACTCAGAGCACCGAAGTGAAAGACCCAAACCTTCTCACTATGAGAAGAGAACCGAGTCCGGCGGTAAAATACATAAATATAGTTTAAAAAAACTAAAGTACACACTGTTTTAGAAATCAAACTAAAAAATATAGAA